>JAJJWW010013637.1:0-14551 GCA_023531295.1 Papaver armeniacum
ATATTCGAAAACATAATATGCAGATTTGGAATTCCGGACAGTTGGTATCGACAATGGGAAACAAGTTTGAGGACAAAACATAGAATTATTGCTTAATGCATTTCAAATAAAATGTGGGAAATCAACTCCTTTATACCCGCAGCCAACGGAGAATGCCCGAAGCAACAAATAAAACAATCGCTGATATATTGAAGAAAAAACTAGAAGGGCATAATAAGGCATGGTGTGAGCAAGTGCATAATGCGGTATGGGCTTATAATACAACAAGGCGAGAAGCTACATGGATGTCACCGTTTTGTCTAACCTATGGTGTTGAAGTTTGTACTTCGACAGAGGTTATTATTCCAACAACAAAGAGAGAAGCTTGGGAGAAAAATCTTAGTGCGGGTAACATTTTAGTTAAATTAGATGAGTTAGAAGAAAATAGAGAAAGAGCACTACAGCATATGGAGAATTATCAGCGAAGATTGGCCAGAGAATATAACAAACGTGTCAGAACACGCGAGTTTCAACCAGGTGATATGGTGTTGCGAGAAACACCAATATATCAGCGAGAAAGTGGTGGCAAGTTAGCGAAAAAGTGGGATGAACCTTATATCATCAAGGAGATAGTTGGAACAGGGGCATATAGATTAATGGATCCAGAAGGCAACGATGTGGGCCAGAGATTGGGTAGACCATGGAATAGATTATATTTCAAGAAATATTATCCATAGAAGATGGAAAGGAAATAATAAATTCTGAAATGTTAAATGAATGAAATAATATGAAATGTTCTGCGACGAGGATATTGCGAAATTAAGAAAGAATGTGCGAATATCTCGCAGAAATGAATTGACAAATATTAACCAAAAATGAATGATTGAACGAATTGTGAAATGAATGAGTGAGTGAATGGGACGAACCTTTATGGCGTACACCTAGTTCGCGAATGATATTTCGTAAGAGGCAAATGTAAGACCTAAAGTGCGTCATATAAGGGGGTATCTCTTGACATGGCTCAGGGAAAAGGTTACACCGCTCTTGGAACCTAAGTCATGGAGATTTGGGGCCCATGAAAGCCTATCCAGGAGAGATACCTTGGATTTCCAACTATATATAAGGTTATACCCTGGTTGGACGCCCGAGGGTCTCTTCCAAGGAGTCAGTGTATGCTCAAGGCGCCGAGGTACACAGTTGAGCCAAGAGTGCCTAGGACATTTGAAGTGTCTCGACCATTCTTGGCAAGTCTTGGCACATGTTGCACTCGGCCCGAAGAAAACTCCACTTAGGGTGCAGTCTCGTAACCATAAACCCTATAGGTATAATGGATAAGAGGCTGCGAAAACAACTGGTTATCGTTAAGACCGGATGGGAGGAGCTAGTCTTGTATGGCCGATGTACGCCTCCTTGAAGGGGCAACCAGGGATATGATAAGGGCGGCACCCTCCATTAGGGAGCTGATAAGTGTCACAAGACGGCAATGTCATGGGGCTTTATATTCGCAAGAACATTTAGGCCTATCATATTGTCGCAAATGAAATATCCTGCAGAGGCAAAAATACTAAAGAAATGATAAGACAATATCAATGGGTCATTACATGAAAGTGTAAGGACGTTTTGCGATCTTGTCGCAAGACGTCAATGTCATGGGATTTTATGTTCGCAAGAATATTTAGACCTTTCATATTGATGCAAAATGAGGGGTGGAAAAATAAGACCTTTGACTAGGAAGGCAAAATAAGACCACACAAAAACAATGATAAGGCAAGATCAATGGGTTAATACATGAAAATGTAAAGACACCCTGCGATCTTGTCGTAACAGTGAATTTCAGCATAAATGAAGATAATAGAATAGCAATCATTAAATACCAAAAATTATATTTGTTGAAAGAAAGAAGAGTAACGCAGACGAGTACATACATCAAAAAAGATGATTGAAGTACATAAAGAAACAATAGCACGAGAAGGAAGATTACAAGAGAAAATCATCTCTCAAATAGTAGATTTTTCACCAGAAGGAGATGTTGGGTTTTCTTGGCAAGTTTATCTATATTTTCGCTAATTAATATATTTCAAAGAGATCCTTCTTCTTCATTTGCGACATCATCATTGACAGTTTTATTGGGAGAGACAGTTTCTTCATCTTCGAGTTCTTCGCCAGTATTATAATCATAATCGCTATCAGGAGGATTAGGAACTTCATCATCACTTAATTCCAGAGGTTCAACAGACACAGGATCAAGAGATTTAGATAGTAAAACATTATTCACAAGAACTTCGGCTCTAAGATGAAATTGACGAAGGAGTGCTTTCTGCTGATTTTTACTCTATATCTTTGATCACGCATATAGTCGAATTTTCTTTACGCTTCTATCGCGAGAACGTGCAAGAGAAGCAGTGAGTATTCCATTCTCTTTGCGAATTTTTGAGTAGTCAGATTTCAAAGCAGTAATGGAGGAATGAAGTTTTTTCTCAGACTCTGCAAAACAAAAAGTAAAAAGAATTATACAAACAAAAAATATGAAGGCTTGATAAATAAAGAATAGATGAGGCAGTCAACTTCTATGACTACCTTCCTTCTGCGAGGTAAGATGTTGGATTAGAGCCGAACAACTATTCTCCAAATGATCCATGGCATTGTCAAAATTATCTCCAATTAAACCTTTCGTGCGTGATCGCCAACTTTTTCGTTGGAAACAAGTAAAGCATTCTCTTTGTAGGGAAATAATTGGACTTTTCTAGTTGAACATTGATCCTTGAATTGGTTTACTTTTACACTTAAGTTTATTCTACCGAATCAGTTTATCCTTTCGGCAAAAGAACTTCTTCCGAGTTGATTTCAAATGAACAAAGAGATTGTTCTTGCTTTTTACATAATTTTTGACAAATATCATTTTGTTGCGAGTAAATCGCCACCTTGTTTAATGAGTTCGCTTCTCTTGAGAAAGAGTTCCATTCTCATCCGATAAAGTTTCCAACTCCAAATTAGCTTTAGTCAAAGAGTAAGACAGGCGAGATAAGTCATTATTTAATGAATCTTGTTTCTGAGCTAAATCAGCATTTTCTTTAGAAAGATTATCTATTTGATCAACAGAATATGTATGAAGATTATCTAATTGATTATATTGCTCCATCCAAGCATCTCTATCAACTCGAACTTCTTCAACAGTAGATTCCAACTGATATATCTCCATTTTTCGTTTCTGGTTTAATGCTTGAAGGGCGAACAAGGGCTTGAGTTTTAAAAAAAAAAAAAATTTAAAAAAAAAAAAATAAAAAAAAATGGACAATACAGAGGCAAGAGTTTACCTTTTAGTTCTTCATTCTTCTTGCGAAGATTATCACGATCCAGTGAAATATTTTGAAGTTTTTGATTCTCAAGATGGAGAATATTACATTTTGCAGTCATGGCTTGGAGATCATTCTTCAAAGTGTTAATTTCTTGCTCCAAGGATGTTTGCGAAACTCTATCAGGTCCAAGGTGTTTGCTCAAAATCTCGCAAATATCAGATTTGATAGGATCGACAGAAGTCTTCTTAGCATCGTTCACAATATCTGATAGGACTTTGAAGGCTACATCTATTCCTTCTAAATTTTCTTTAGTAAGTGGGATTTGCTCAGAAAAGGATGTAATAGTGATAGAAGAAGGGAGAGATGAATCATCTTTTGTTAAAGGAATATCACGAGAAGGAGAAATCTCGTGAGGGTTAATGACTGGAGGAATGGTAGAGGCATTAACAATGGAAGAAGAAATAGGCTCATTCGCAATGGGACTGTTATGAGGGAGTCGATCTATGAGAAATTCAGGCATATAAATGTTATCTTTGGAAGAAACAGTAGGGATCTCTTGCGAAGATGTCGCAGTAGGAGTTGTAATTTTGAATGTAGGAAAAGTGACAGAAGGCGCAACGGGTTTAGAATGGCGAGGCTTCTTGGGGACTTATCAAGCATTTTTGTCATCCTCGCGAATTACAAGCTAAATAAGAAACAAGAGGCAACAATATTGTTATTAAAAAAATAAGTGTTTCTTAAATACCTTGTTACTCGCAGGCTTTCTTTTAGAAGCAGTGGACTTCGATTGCGAGCCTAGGGAGATATTGGGATTCACAATGGTGAACTTGGTGCTAGGTTTGTTCTTGCTAAAACAAAAATGGCAGAGGAGTCGTTAAAAGAAGAACAGTATCAAGATAAAACAAATTCAATAAGAGAGAACAATCACAAAATGATCAAATTCAGCAAAATTAACAAACCTTGATGCCATAGAAACAGTAGCAGAAAAATAATAGCAGGAAAACGATGAAGAAGATGATGAAGAAGATGATGAAGAAAATAGTTGCAGACAATGAAGAAGACGAAGTAAAAGAAAAGAAATGCTTTCAAAAGGAATCCTCCTTTAAATAGACGAGAAAAGAGTAACCGGATAACACTAAATGTGCCGGTAAAAAGGGAAATTTTAGACATGTGTAAACAGTCATTCCTGAATTCACGGAATCTTGTCGGCAGAAAATTGATGGAAAATCAACGATTGCGGCATCTCAAAATATTGGTTCTCATGACATTCTCTTCTTCGCAGAGAAGACATGAGAAGAGGCAAGATGTAGGATCAGAATATCGCGACATCAATACTTCGCGAGATTAATAAATGACGACATTGCGAGGAGTCACGGGAAGTAAAATAAATGACGCAATGAATGACGACAGCCAGAACACGAGGAAGATATGAAAATATGGCGAAACTTAAGAGTGTCGTGAGATTGTATACTTGTACACTTGCGATATTTCGCAAGTCAATCCCTAAAATAAAGGACAGTATAGCTGTCATCCACTGTGTATTACCCTATATAAAGGGTTGAGTTAGTCTGTTGTGGGGGGGGGGTTCTTTTTGAATTGTTAAGCAAGTCATTAGGAGAGAGAAAGTTTTAGAGTGATTGTAATTCTATAACTCATTTCTATTTCATATTGTAAAGATTCAAGTATTCAATCAATAGGAATCATAATTATTCATCTTAAAATGTCTTAATTGTGTATATTCTTGTGAGGGGTGTAGTGTAGGATTTCCTGCAACTACAGAGCCGTTGCTTATGACTTGAGATATCTTCATCTGAAAGAGTCAAGAGAGTTGTTACCAAACATATATGTTGTTCCTTTACTGTTTGGAATACGATCCCAAGGAATTATTCCAGTGCGTGCACTTATTGAATGTCGGAAGCGCAGGGATACAGAAGAAACTAGGTGTTTTGGGGTAAAAACTGATTCGGCTGGTTTTGGTAAATTTGGGTGTGCTGTCGAGAAACGAATATAAAGCCTAAACAAATGCAATGCACGGGGGTACTTTAGATTCGAGAGATCAATCTGTATAATCCTGGCCTAAACCAAGAAATGGTCGTTCCAGTCTTGCTTCGGTCACAAAGTGAATGAGAAGGGTTTATCTTAGGAAGGGAAGGGAAGCGAAGAAGGTGTTGATATCGGAATGGTTAACTCTGAAGGTGTGGCTATTTTATGACTTGTATAAGAATATAGAACTGGCTTGCTGTTTATGGGTGAAAACTATTCCTGCCGGATTTGGTAATTTGGGGTGTGTGGATGAGGAATGAATCTAAACCCTAAACAAATGCACTGCGCGGTGAGTGCTTGTAGATTCGGAAATCAATCATGCAAGTCCGGCCTAAACCAAGAAATGGCCGTTCCGGACTTGTTTCGGTCACAAAGTGAAGGAGATGGGGTTGATCTTAGGGAGGGAAGCGAAGAAGGTGTTGAGATTGTGAAGGTGTTGGCTTGCTTATGACTTGTAACAGAAAGGTGAGCAGGCTTACGATTGATGCAAGCAGGCTCTGAGTGTTTGAATACGTTTTTTATTAACACTTGGTTTCTGTCTCGTCTGGACTTGTGTTGTTTTTTCTCCCCTCTGGAAAATAGGGAGGAGAACCTATTTATACAAGTCATTTGAGCCTTATTCAGTCTCTCGTGGGAAGTGGAGGAAGTGGAGTGATGGAGTAGTGGAGGTGTGTGTTGGTGTTACACGACCAGTCTTGCCCACTTCTCCTGTCATCTCTAACCGTCCATGACTTCCTAACACGTTCTTGTGATGGCGCGTTGCATCTTCAGAAACCGCCAGACCAATACCCCAGTATGTATCCCCGATTTGTGACATGATTGATGTCTGGAATGTGTATATCGTGGGACCCACAAAAGGTAGCATGTAATGCTAAATTGAATAACTGTGTTATTCAGGAAGTTGATACTTGTGAAGTATCATGTGTATTTTATGCAGGTACCGCATCATGGTGTGGTAGAGTGATGGGTGGTGATTACCATGATGCCTCACTGACCAATTAACTCCTGACCAGGGTTGTATAACCAAGCCGGTGAAGTTGGAAGGACGAGATGATCTTTGAGAGACGATTCGTAGGGTTTTGAAGAGGTGCGCATGCATCATTCTTCAGCTTGGTCGAATCCAAACTTGGGAGACGATTTTGGCCAGGCCGATCGTACATGCGTGTAGACGGCATGACGGTGCAGGCGCCCATACCCCATTACCTCACGAAAGTATGATCCGGGCCACTCACCTGTCCGGTGAAGTTGAGTGGTCGAGATCAATTTGTGACCGAGAAAAATAGTGCCGCAAGAGCCGCACATCACGCCATCTTCGGAGCGCGCGTTCCAAGACAACCAATTCTTGGTCGGTCTTGGTCGATCACTCTGGAGTGTAGGTGGTAGGTGGTGTTCACGCCTATACTCGAATGTCCCATGAAAACGTGATCTAAGCCACTCAAATCGTCCGGTGAAGTTGAGTGGTGAGATCGATTTGCAATTTGAGAAGTGTGGCCACGCAAGTTTGGACGCAGCGTTTTGGGATAGCCAGGCATGATATGCCTTGGCCGATCAGTGTGAGGGGATAGACGGGCCCACGGTGGTCATCTTTGGTATGACCGGACACGCTAATCTAATATGGGACCCTC
The DNA here is from genome assembly GCA_023531295.1 of Papaver armeniacum. Taxonomy (NCBI): domain Eukaryota; kingdom Viridiplantae; phylum Streptophyta; class Magnoliopsida; order Ranunculales; family Papaveraceae; genus Papaver; species Papaver armeniacum. The sequence continues at coordinate 6,944 of JAJJWW010013637.1, forward strand.
CATTCGTGCCGGAGAAGATGGACGCTCGTGATGTTCAAAACCCTAATTTTTGGGTTTCACGGCCGTGCGTCATGCTATGTTAGGCGCACAGGTGGGATGACCAACCATGGTTGGTCTGACCGATTGGTCATGTATATAGGCGGGCCCACGATGATTGTGTTGACATGTTCGGGCCCTTTGAATCTACATCAACACCCTCCATCTATACTGCGAAGATGGATGGTTGAGGACTATTTTTGCGACACATGTAATATGCCGCAAACCCTAATTTAGGGTTTTCCATCCATACGCTCTGGTTTGGACGTTTTGGCAAGCTATGCCAATATTTTGGGGAGGCCGACCATGCGGGGGTCCGCGTTGGTTGGCGATGAATATTCCATACCCGCTTGGGGGCTATGGAATTGATCTGAAAGCCATCCAATCACGCTGGTGAGGTTGGATGAGCGAGATCATATCGATCGATCTGACAGTCCGGATGCTCAATCGAGCTAGTATAACACACCGAGAGTTCTCAATCGGGCTAGTATAACACACCGAGAGTTGCAACCTTTTACGGGTATTTCGTACATGCTTTCATTATAATGCTTGGAGGTTCGTGTTGCTCTGCTTTGAGAGAAACACTCGGTCGTCATACCGCACCGATAATGAGTACGGAAATACAAGGCCGCTTTTACGCATTAATTAATAATGCTATAAATTCACAGGGTATATGGGATTGTTGCTACATGATCCAACCTGGATGAATTTCGTGTATTTAATTCAAAGAATGGGATTGTTGCCACATGCTCCATTCTAGGTGAATTAGTAAAGTGAAGGAGTATCCAACACTTATTAATGGCTTTATCTTTTACAAGATGTCGGCGCATGATTTTTCGGTTTTTTACAATTTTAACCTTAAATGAAAATCCACCATCAACATTAAGTCCCCTGCCTAGCACATAATGGTTACACTATTGTGGGGTAGGCATGAGATGGTAACATATACAAACGTAAGAAGACAATATAAAGGAAGTCTACCTGGAGGGATTCTGACCAATCGTGGGCAATCCTCCATATATGCGTGACCACATTCCTTGATGGGCCGGCTTCCTCCCTTAGGTGTTTGAGTTAGGGATAAGATTCTTCTTCTACTGGGATTCGGGCATGGGTGTTTACACACTGCTGGTTGAATCGCTCGTATCCAGATGCTCTTCTGATTGTTGATTAGGGTTCAAAAGAAAGCCTGACTTGGTCGGTGTTGAATCCTCATGTATCGGGCGCCGTAATCGTTTTAGGGTTCCTCAGCATATATGCAAGTGCAGAGATTTTGAACCATTTTTACGATTTTTCAATAGGGCTTTCTCGCAAAAACTCTGTTTCTTTATCATGTCGAACGCCAGTGGATCATCTTCTTCATACCATCCAGGATCTTCCGTTAAACGTGCATGACCTGCGTTTGAGCTTCATGATGAATCCCCTGCTCGTGTTCTCCGAGTCAAGAAGATCACACTGGTTCGTCTCTTTTTCCTTTTCTGAACAATTGCTTGTTCTTTATAATGATCAGGTGAATAATCCTCTCATTTTTGCAGAGATATCCTACCGGAACATGTGTGACGGTTATCGATGATGACGACTTAAACAGTCCCCTTCCTTCAAAATCAAACACGCCTACCCCTATGGACCTCGAAGATGTTGATCTGGGTATCTCATCTTATGAATACCCTAATGCAGGTCTTTCATTCGATGTTCGCATGAAATGTTTATCCTCCAGCTACCGAGATGTCGGTGGATTCTTAGTGCGGAAGGAGTTTGTGCCTTTGTACACAAAGTTATGGAGAAAGTATGGTCATATCGCAACCAGGAATGTGGTCCAAGCCTTTGTTCATCTTGCTTTCTGGTCACTGCGGTAAACTGCCTTCTTCCCATGATTCTTTGAGATGGAGAATATTTCTATCCATGACGTTCTTTGAATTAAGCCTCGAAAAATGGGAGAATATGGTATCTACTGCGAATCCATGGAGTTCAACGTGGAATGGTTGCGGCAGCGTCTTGATATCATCAAGGTCGATCGAGCGGGCATCCTCGTGAATGTTGTTCCGCTGCGAAAGCTATCTTGGAAGAGGAGAAGGCTCGGCGCGAGAATCAAAGGAGGTAGAGCGGGGGCAGATGGGGACTTGAAGAAAAGAAGCAGAAAGATATCAAGCTAGACTGGAGATGATGCTCTCAAGGAACTATAATCTTCTAGATGGCCTCTTCTAAGTCGTATTCATCTGTATTCCCTTTATGTCAAATTTTATTGAACGTCTTTGCATAATAAATTGCATGGTTTTTGATTGGTGAAACGGGTTTTTTCATTGATGCATCTCTGAATATAATTGATGATTCAAACATGTATGAAAATGAATGTCAGATATTGTTGTGAGATAGAGATAGTGGTCGGAGCATGATATGCCTTGAGCCACTTTCCATTAATGATTTGCTTCCAATTTGCCTCCGTCCACCTTAATAATTTTGTAGTAGCAGTGTTGTAAGCCTTGGTGATCATGTAGTAAGGACCTTCCCATTTCGGTGAGAACTTTGGTGCGGACATGTCTTGTTGGATGTGTTTGGCCGTTTTCAAAACCAAATCTCCCACTTTGAAAACACGTGATTTCACAGTTTTGTTGTACGCCCTGGAAATTCTATTCCTGTACACGAAAGTGCGTTCTTCTCGCTTTGCTTCTTCCGAAATCCAGTGTCTAACTCCGCTACTCGGAGTTAGAGGCTTGACCTCGTTCCGGTGGATCCGATTTGCCGCCGCAATCTGGGGTGATGGGATTTTGATCTCTGTGGGAGAATTGCATCCGCTCCGTAAACAAGTGAGTATGGGGAAACTCCAATGGAGCTTCTGGGTGATGTCCGGTATGCCCATAGCGCCATTGGTAACTGGTAATGCCATTCCCTAGGATTATCGTGTACTGTTCGACTGATGATCCGGATCAATGTCTTGTTAGTACTTTCAGCTTGCTCGTTCCCTTGAGGATAGTATATGGTGGAGAAGACCTGTTTAATGCCATACTCTTCAAGTAACTCTCGTACCTATTTATTGGCGAAGGGAGTGCCGTTATCAGTGATGATATGCTTAGTCGCACCAAAACGACAAATGATATGTTCTTTAATGAAAGCCGCAATCGTTGCTCCTGTAGTTCCTCGCAGGGGAATGGCTTCTACCCATTTGGTGAAGTATTACGTCGCGATTATGATGTACTCGTGTTGCTTTGATGATGGAGGGTTGATTTTCCCGATAATGTCCAGTCCCCATCTGTAAAATGGCCATGGAATGCTTATCGAGTGCAGAGGAGTGGAAGGCGCATGAAAAAGGTTCCCATGAATTTGGCATTTGTGGCAGCTTTGAACAAAAGCGGCTGCGTCATCCTCCATGGTCGGCCAATAGGATTTCTCGTGTATCTAGAGAAACAGTTTCCTCTTCCCTTGATGTTCTCCTTCGTGTGTCTCCTTGAAGATGACCGGGACTTCTTCCCCACCCAGCATCGTAGTAGATCACCCCGAAGCTCTTGCGTCTGAGGATCCCTTCGTGCAATACGAACCGCTTGACCTTTTGTTTTATCTTGATAGCGTCCTTTTGATTGGCAGGAGTCGTTCCATCACGGAGATAACTAATGTATGGCTCTCTCCAGTCCCCAGTGTGGTTCACGTTAAAAATTTCCAATTGATGTGGCGGTTGGCAATTTGAGCAGGACTTCTGAAGTAGTCTGGATTGAGTCTCCATCTCTGGACAATAATAGCCTAGGCGTTGAAGTCGTCGGTAAAGCGTTACTACCAGTGATTGTCCACAAATTTCGTTGTGAACATGACTCATCTGTAGTTGTGCTTCGTCATCTCCAAGACATCTTGACAGGGAACCATCTGGGTTCTGATAATATAGCATACCATGAAGCATGAAGAAGTTCTACATGGTTTTAAGACTGACCTTTCCTTGGGAGAGTGAGCTATTGAGCTCTTGAATGATTGGAGTACGCCAATCGTCGGTCTTGGTGTCTTTGTATTGTGATAACCATGTCGATTCTATGGTTCTCCTCTTCACTGTCAGGGTTTGTTCTGAACCTTCGAATTTCAGTTTGGAAGCCAATGTTGCCAGACAATCGGCATGTTTATTGTTGTTAGGACCAACATGGATTATGGTTGCGTCGGCAAAATAGTTTAGTAACTTTTGTGCTTCTGATCGGTATGGAGCTAGTGTCACTTCCTTCAATGCGTACACTCCATTCATCTGATTTACCAGTAATTTGGAGTCACCTCTTATCTCCAGACGCGTGACTCCTGCTTGTTTAGCTATTGAAAGTCCTATGAGGAAAGCTTCATATTCTGCTGAGTTGTTGGTGCATTCAAAGTCTAACTTGAAGGAATGTGAGAATACTTCCCCGGTTGGAGAGATTAATACCATGCCCGCTCCTCCAGTATTACTGCTAGGGGTAGCGGAGCCATCAAAATATAGGAGCCACACTTCTTCTTCCAAAACGGAGACGTCTGGAAATTCTCCAGGGAGGTCTTCGTGTAGCCCTGTAGTGCCTTCTCCAGGAAATGCTGCCAGTAAGTCTGCAACTGCTTGACCCTTGATAGCTTTAGGTGACGTACACGTTATGTCCAGCTCTGACATTTGGAGAAGCCATTTGCCTGTCCTTCCAGTCAGGACCGGCTTTGAAAGTAAAAACTTTGCGGGATTAGATTTAGACACGAGTATCACCCTATTAGACAGTAGGTAATGCCTAAACTTCTGAATGGAATGGATCAAGGCTAAACATGCCTTTTCCGCTCTGGGGTATCTGAGTTCAGCGTCCCTCAATATTCGGCTAAAATAGTATATGGGACGTTCGATTCCCTCGTCGTCTTCCTGGGCGAGTAGAGCCCCCACTGCAGTGTCACTGAAGGCAGTGTAGAGACACAGTGGCTTCCCTCGTACGGAGACTTCATGATGGCTGGAGATGATAGTATTCGTTGAATCTTTCGAAAATCTTCTTGTTGGGTTGCGGTCCAAACGAAGCTGGCTCCTTTCTTCAATAAGGGGGTGAATGAGGCGGTAAGTTTGGTTAGACCGGGTATAAAACGTCGAATGTAGTTCACCTTGCCCATGAAACTCTGGAGCTCCTTCACGGTTCGGGGAGGCGGCATTGTGAGGATAGCCTGAGTCTTGGACGGGTCTACTTTTATTCCTTCTGCGGTCACTTGGAATCCCAGAAATTTACCTGAGGAGACACTGAAAGCGCATTTCAAAGGATTCATCTTCAACTTGTATTCTCGACACCTCTAAAACACTTGCCGTAAGACGTTGGTGTGATCTGCTCGAGCATTTGACTTGACCACGATATCATGTACATAGTCTTCTACTTGTTTATGCATCATGTCATGGAAGATTGCTGTCATAGCGCGTTGATACGTTGCGCCGGCGTTCTTCAATCCGAATGGCATAATAGTATAGTAAAAATTGCCAAGAGGGGTTCGGAAGGCTGTCTTACTCGCATCGTGCTCATACATCCTTATCTGATTGTAGCCGTTGTAACCATCCATGAAGGAGAACATACCGTGTCGGCTGGGTGGCGTCTACTAACATGTTGATGTTAGGTAGAGGAAAGTCGTCCTTGGGGCAAAGCACTTGTTCAAGTCTCAAATCCACGCAAAGACCGAATCTTTCCGCTTTTCTTCTTTACTCGGGACCACATTAGCTAACCAGGTCGGATGATGAATAGGTCCGATGAAGCCAAGCCTAGCGGCTTCCGAATTTCGTTCTTGATTTGTTCTTCTACTTCATGTCCGAATTGCCTCGGAGATTGCTTGATTGGCTTGGATCCGGGTATGACATGTAGGTGATGGGTGACCAATTTTTCATCTAGGCCAGGCATTTCCTCGTATGTCCAGCGAACACATCTTGGTACTCCTTGAGTAATTGAACAAGACTCGTACGTTAAATAGCCAGGACCCAGTCGCCCGATAGAGAGGCACAGGAGATTCTTCACTCCCGATGTTAACAGTCTCGAGATTGTCAGTCGTGGAATTGGTTCCATCTTGTAGTTATCGTGGGGCATCCAATACCTCCTCTTGTATTTCATCGTTCCCAGACATTCAATTAGGCGGAGAGCGGGTTCCGATCTCTCTGCAAATTGCTAACAACGGCGCCGGTATATTGTCTTCCCCTTCTGGTCACGTTTCGCCTCAAAAGTGCGTTCCCTTTTGGTGTGAACGTAGGTTGAAGCTTCACTGGATAAAGATGGACGCCTCGTCAGAGAAGGCGTGTCGTGGTGATTGGACCCCAGTGATGCAATTCGGTCTTCTTCCTGGATTGAGGCCCACGTGGGTAGTGGGGTGCACAGGACTTTGTCTGATCTTCCCTGCGAGGTACCTTTTGGCTCGAACAGCTCCACTCCGCATATTGGTGCGTATTTAAGACAATGATGCGGGAATGCGGATGACTTTCTCATTTAGCATGGTCTTCGTGCACTTTGGTGATACGTTGAGGGAATGACCTTGTTGTCGTGAAGCCATGGTCTGCTTGATAGATCATATGGTAGTCCGGCTCCTTTTCTATGACTTCAAACTTTGCTCTTGGTGAACGAGTCCTACTGGAGCAATTGATTGACATACCCGTATGTGCTGGTCTGGTTTCCTTCGAAGTCCGTCATCGTGGTGGGCTGTCGTACAATCTTGCATAGGCTAACCTTGGTTATCTTGAGAGTCTTGAGAGTAATCATATTCGAAGATGCTCCTGTGTCGATGAGGGCCCTCCTGAACTCTGAACCCTTGATGTGAGCGGTAACATGTAGGGCCCGGTTGTGACCTTCCTCTGCCATCATGTCGTCTTCTGGTGAATGTAACATTATTTGATGATATTTCCGATGCGATTAAGACTTCATCGAGAATGAGTCGGTGTACGTCCGTCGAGCTATTTTATTAACTGCAGCAAACGTCTCTTCCCGTTGATTCTTCGAGAGGTGCAATAGTTCACACAAGTGTTTCTGGTGAAAACTATTCCTGAAGAATTTGGTAATTTGGGGTGTGGATGAGGAATGAATCTAAACCTTAAACAAATGCACTGCGCGGTGAGTGCTTGTAGATTCGAGAGATCAATATGTGCAAGTCCGGCCTAAACCAAGAAATGGTCGTTCCAGGACTTGTTTTGGCCACAAAGTGAAGGAGATGGGGTTGATCTTAGGGAGGGAAGCGAAGAAGGTGTTGAGATTGTGAAGGTGTTGGCTTGCTTATGACTTGTAACAGAAAGGTGAGCAGGCTTTTGATTGATGCCAGCAAGCTCGGGTGTTTGAATACATTTTGTATTAACACTTGGTTTTCGTCTCGTCCTGGACTTGTGTTGTTTTTCGAAATAGGGCGAGAACCTATTTATACAAGTCATTGATCCTTATTCACGTCTCTCGTGGGAAGTGGAGGAAGTGGAGTGATGGAGTAGTGGAGTTGTGCTGGTGATACACGACCAGCCTTGCCCACTTCTCCTGTTCATCTCTAACCGTCCATGACTTCCTAACACGTTCTTGTGATGGCGCGTTGCACGCTGCACGCTGTAAACCGCCAGACCAATACCCCATGTAGTTGCAGGAAATCCCACAATACACCCCTCACTAT
>JAJJWW010013638.1:0-33891 GCA_023531295.1 Papaver armeniacum
AATTTATGTGGGGCCACGACTTATGCTTTTGTAGCTTTTAAAAACTCCTCCTCCCTGACTTTTAAAAATTGAGGAATTTGGGAAGTCTTTTTGATAAAAAGCACTTTGATTTTTTTTACCAAACACTAATTTCAAAAATTATTGACATAAATAGCTTTTGAAAGTGATTTTGAGAAAATAAAGCATTCTGCAGCCAAGTCGTTATGCGAACGTTTGTCCAAACCCCAATACAAAAAAGAGAAACAGTCTCAAGGAATATCCTCAATCTAGTTCTAGTTCTTTATTCTATTTGATTTTTATTTTGTGATTCTAAACCTTATCGGAAGTAGTCAAATGCAATAATAGAGCTGCTCTAGGTTGCACGGAGGCGGACACGTAGATGCGGATACGACACGACGCTGACGCGGACACTACAAATTTTTTAAAAAACTAGGACGCGGACACGTGTATACATATTTTATTTATATATTATTTATATATATAATCATGTATTTATCACAATGTGAGAAAGTCAAGTATTTCGACCCTAAAAATTAGAAAATGATGTTATATATGTATAAATTTTAGAAAAGAACATATCGTTTGTTTATACAGTAGAATGTCAAATAATCGATCAGCTATTAAACATATAGCACAATCAAAATGCATTCTTAGATCAACACATGTCCAACTAAGGGTATACGTGATGTCATTTCCAATTATAAAATCAGAATAAAAACCTAAATTATTGATCGAAATGTTTGTCTTTCTTGATTTGGTTAATAATAGTAAAAATAAAGGAAAAGTTTATATGAAAATGAAAAAAAAAATCGTGGACACGCGTCATTGGTGCGTCCAAACGGACAGCGCGCGGGCCCAGCGCAAATTGGTGCGTCGGACACGCGTCGTGTTAGCGTCTCACCAGCGTCTGTGTCGCCGCGAGTGAAGTCGGACGCGGACGCGGCTGAAATGGAGCGTCCGTGCAACCGAGGAGCTGCTATAGAAATTTGACAATCACAGGAACAGGGGAATACACCAAACGAAATACACTTGGCGATTATGAACTTTTACCGGCAATACACAATACACACAAACGAAATACACAATACAAACAACACAAACGAAATACACTTGGCGATTAGGGAAGTAGAATGCATGAATGACCGTTTTTCCTCTCTCCTCTCTCGTTTTTTCCTCAATAACCTAAACGAAAACTTTATCACCAGCGACATTTCTTCTGCCCAGATCGGCTTCATATGGAGCAGATCTGGGTAGACCTCTTTCCCTTTTTTCTTCTTTAGTTTGTAGTTTTGTGGTAGTTTGTATTAGGTTTGCTTTTTATTTAGTTTCCTGTTTTTGTAGTGCTACTTCTGATCTAGTTTCTCCGGTGGAGTTTAGCTTTTCCGGCTTTTCTTTCGGGGTTTTCACTAGTTCTTATCTGTTTGTATTGTGTGTTAGTAGTGATGTAATAAAAGTGATTTACAGAGGCTTGTTCTTCCACGGCGAGATTCTCCGGCAAGTACAAAAATTTGGAGATAATCAAGATCATGATTTATCATCTAGAGAAACCAGTTGTGCAGTAACCAGTGATTTTAATCTCCGATGGGTTATTGGCCTCTTTGAGAAAAGAGATCTTAGCTTACTAACAGGGGTTGTTGAATCTGTAGTTCCTGTGATCTTTTCATTAGTTTTGATTGTGTGGGTTGTTAGTTTGGATCCGGCGAGTGTATGTCTCAAGGAAGGTGACGATATTCTTTGGAAGAATTGGTACTCCATTTCTGATAAATATTTTTCAGGCGAGTTGAAGATCTCCGTTGAGTTTTCAATCAAGTTGTGGAAGATGTGGATCATTATTGGCCTTATGGCATGTGTCCTCATGGAGGAAGTTTTCACCGGATCAATTAGAAAAAATCTTTACCGAGTTGTGGATCACGTTTCAACGATCCAAACTCACCCGTATGTATGCGGGATGTTACTGCTACCATTAGTTTTAGGGTTACTGTATGATAACCCGGTCACTACTACTGGATTTTGGTTATGGGATTCTGGCTACGATTGGATTCGGGTTATATTAGATCTGGTTACAAGATACTGGTTCTGTTTGGAAATCACTTATTGTCACGTGTATGTGTGTTCTTGTTTGTTATGTAACCTCGGGCTTAGTCCTGTTTATTTATTAAAAAAAAAAAAAAAGATTATGAACTTTTACAAACCACAACTGTCAGGCGTTAGGTGAATCAATTCTACCCAACATATCAATTACCGGTACATTTCGTTAGGCACGCACGGGGGCGACTAGGACAGAAGGCTAAATTTACATACTTGCCTGCCTTGATTGATGAGTGGAATATGACGCCTGCCTTTTTTTGATGAGTGGAATATGACAATAGATATATCCCGTTTCTCAATAGGGTCAAGGAGGAAGTTAAATTTTGCCAAAGGGGTTTAGATGAGATCAGGTGGGCGCACTTTTTGATTCTTTGTGCTAGATTTTGTCTCTGTGAAGAACTGAAAGGTTCCGGTCACTGATGTAGCGATTTAAAAGTTAAATTCTTCTAAATTTTCATCATTTATCTATTTGAGTGGGGGACAGGGTCACGGGTTGACACTTGTTCCAATCATTTTAAAAAATTATTCATTTCGAAACCAATTTTTTGTTAGAATATTTTCAATTGTGCTATCCGAGAGGTCCAGGGGAGACCGCCCTCGGAAGAATTTTTTGGTGGTACGTAACTGTTTCGACAGTTAGAATCATATCCAGAATCTTCGATTCCAACAGACGCCATTCATGTCGATGATGAAGAGACTCATCGTTTCGATTCCCAGACGCCATTCCCACAGATGCGAAAACATCATAAATAGCATCTCCCAAAAACTCGTTTATCATCATATCAAAAAACAATCTGTTTTCTTCTTCTCTAATAGCATCATCGAGAATCTTATACGGTGTGATTCTTGGTCGGGTCAGAAGTACAATCCTTGAATTCGATTACGGTGTTAGGGCTTCATTGAATCTGAAGGCATAATTCGAGAGGCTGTTGTACTTCGCCAATATAATTGGGAAAGGTCGAATTATTGTCTAAAAGAATCGAAAGAGCCTTGAAGTCAGGGGTACACCATTGTTTGGTTTCTATTTTTCTTTATTCATCCTCTTGTTTTTAACCCAATTTTCCAACATTTTTTTTGTTGGGAAAACTCTAAAAAAAATAACTCGGACGGCCTTCCATTGGATTATACTCCACAATGGTGTACCAAGTAGTAGGTCGGAATGAATTGACTCAATCGAACGGCCTGGTTAGGTAGTAAATTGTGTTTATATCTCACTGGGAGTTACTCATGTGACTCGTTTTAAATATTGCACATTGTACGCTGCTACTTTCTGTCATGTCTTTTTTTTTTTTTTTTAAGAAAAGGAGTAAGAGAGCTCGTTAAAGCTAACTACTACGGTTTTACAACCAAAGGATCACCTGAGCCAAGTCTAGCATCAGGGTGATTCATCAAAATATGAGTACGAATATTACAGTGGTCCTTAAGAGTAGTGTTTGTTGGGTACTGTAATATAGTCCAAAGGCTGAAGGTTCGGACATTACCATTAAAGCTTTGAAATTTTGAAATAAGATAGAATGGCTAGTTATTTAGATAAGTTGTGCAGCGGTGGAGTTTTGTTGAGGCGTCGACAGTATGAGCCTGCCTTGACACAAAATCAATATGTTCCATGCTTTTGTCGGTGTTTTGTATGTAATCTCCTTGAAATATTTCTTGGACTTGTAGTTGATAGAGAGACTGAATGGTTTGTAGAATTCCTTCTTCTTTTGCTGCATAATCAATGTGTTGCTGGTGCATTTCCTTCCCCCAGTTTAGTGCAAATTGAGCTCCTCTGCTTGCTCTGGTTTTTCTACTGAATCCAGTTGTAATGTCTTTGATGTTTCTTGCTCCCATGCATTGACATGTAGAGGACATTGCCAAAAACGCATAAGATGGTAAATCACTATTAGCCTTATTATTGTTTACTTCTAGAATGTGTATGCTAATAGTGATCCCAAAAAGTCCTCCAAGATTTCTGTCCAGGCTGATGGAGCTAGTATGTTGAGCATTTGAATCCTTTTGATAGTAACGATTGTTTATAATATGGCTTTGGATTGTGATGCACTCTATGATAGTTGCATAGGTATTGAGTGATCTTCGAGGAAGTATGTCGTAATTTGAAGGAGTTATATTCTGAAAGATATGATCACATCTAGCTTTCCCGGATGAACCGGCAAATGGCAACCAAAGGTTGCATTCAGTAGGTTGTTGGATAATTCGAGTAAACCATTTGTTGAACCAATCATGGAAAGACTGTGAAAATTTGAAAAGAGTTGGTGATTTTCCCAAACAGTTTAGCCCAAACATCAGAGGCAGCTAGACAGGCTAGAAGAGCATGAGTGATATCTTCAGAAGAAAACTTGCAAATGGAGCAAATTGGATCAATATAGTGCAGGATACTAGCAATCTTAGCATTGGTAGGGAGAATGCCATGAGCACATTTTCAGATGAAAAGATGGATAGCTAGAGAGTTGTCTAGACTCCAAATTTTCATCCAAGGGGCTATGATAATATCAATATCATTAGCATACTTGTCAGAGATCTATTTTTCATACAGGGATTTGACAAAGAATTTTCCTGTATTAGTCAGTTTCCAGGTTATAGTATCTTCAGCATTTGGGTTGTGATGAGTTTGGTTAATGAGGTATTGAATGTATTGGGTAAACCCGAGGAGGGGCTAAGATTGTAGTGTCCCATTCTCCATGAGCATTGAAAAGTTGGTTAACGGTTTTGAGATTAGGTAGGCGGTGAGGAGGTATTTGGCTGGTGTATGAAGAGCCTTCAATCATATGTCATCCCAGATACTATTTTTCTTCCATCTCCAATCTTCCAAATGTAGTATTGTTGAATACAAGAGATACCCTCTAGAATTCCTTTCCATATCCAAGAACATGTGCTTTTTGGATTGGTGTCCATTCTGATAACTTCTTGATTAGGGTAATGGGAGGCTTTCATAATAGTGCTCCAGAGGGAATTTGGCTCTTCAACTAATCTCCAGACAATTTTAGAGATCATTGCTAAGTTGAATAATTTCATATTTTTGAAGCCCAAACCACCCAGTTCTTTTGGTTTGTTAACAACATCCCAAGCAATGTAGAATCCTTTAGATTTGTCTTGCTCCTTGTTCCAGAAGAAATCCCTTTGAATAGCATTTAGGTTTTTGCAGGTACCTTTGGGACTCTTGAAGCAATTCATTTGGTAAATACTTGAAGTATAAGTAACAATTTGGATGAGAGTGATTTTTCCAGCTAAGAGATTGGTTTTCCAACCAGCAAATCTTTGCTTTAGTTTATCTACACAAGGTTTGAAGGCTTGTATCTTGCTTCTGTTGATGAAGAGGGGTGAGCCTAAGTATTTATCAGTGCTTCTAATCCTTTGAACATGCATAGCTTCACTGCTATCATCTGCAATGTTTGGAGAAGTGTTTTGACTGAAGAAAATTCCTGATTTAGTAAAGTTGATCAGCTGTCCAGAGGATTGTCCAAAGTCTTGGAAGATCTTGATGAGGTTGTTGCATTGCGTCATGTTGGCTTTCTGAGAATATCATGCATTCATCAGCAAATAAGAGATGGTTAATAGTAGGAGCATCATTACATAACTTGGTTCCATGAATGAGTCCTTGAGTTTCGGCAGAAATCGAGATATCTTGATAAAGCCTCCATCTGAGAACAGGAATAAATATGGGGATAAAGGATCTCCTTGTCGAGTCCTCTAGTTGGTTTTGAAGAATTTACCAGGAGATCAATTAATTAAGACAACAAGGTTGGTGGTAGAAATGCATTGATGTATAAGGTTGCACCATTGCTTGCGAAACCCATCGTGTCATCACTTTGATAAGGAATTCCAGTTAACCACTGTCAAAAGCTTTGGCCATATCAATTTTAATTCCCATGGTGCCATTAGCTCTTTTTCCCTTTTGGTGTTCATATGGTGTATAATCTCATGGGAAATTGCAATGTTATCAGATATTTGTCTGTCATGGATGAAGAGCGGTAAGAAAGGGTGAAATAAGTTTTTTGGAAGGAGAGGTTTGAGTCTTTGGGAAGGAAGTTTGGATATGATTTATAGGTGGTATTGCATAAAGAATTGGGCCTGAATTGGGTTGGGGTAGTTGGGTTTTCAGTTTTAGGTATGAGAGAAATGAAAGTGGAGTTCATCTCTTTAAGAATAAAGCCAGAAGTGAAAAAATTTTGAACCATTATGATGTTGTCTTCACCAACTACCTCTCAGTTAGCTTGAAAGAAGTTTGGTGGGAAGCCATTAGGGCCTCGAACTTTGTCACCTTCCATGCTGAAGAGTATTTTTTTGATTTCCAAAGCATCAGGAATCTTGAGAAGATTGATGTTCTCATTTTTGGTGATGGTAGTGGGTATACGATCTATGATGGATTGATTGATGGTGATAGATTCAGCTGTATCCATATTTGAAAAATGGTTAGTGAATCAAAGATGAATTTCATTGTTGTTGTGTAGCCAGGTGCCCTCTTCATTCTGAATGGAAATAATTTTGTTTCTCATGTATCTTTTCTTGGCAGAAATATGGAAAAAGCTGGTGTTTTTGTCTCCAAGTTTGATGAGTTGATCTCTGCTTTTAGTCTTCCAGAACTTTTCTTGGATTTCTTGCCAATGTTCCACTTTTCTCTTGGCCTCTCTAATGGATTGACCTCTAGTGCTATTAAAAGTGTTCTTAGTAACCCATTCCAAGTGTTTAATACTGGCTTCCAAATTAGTCTTGATATTTCCATATTTCTTTGTTCCATTTCTTTAATTTGATTTTTACATCTCTTAGCTTCCTAGCTATCTTGATAGCAAGATATCATTTGTGTTCATTCTTCCAACATTCAGCTATAATCTCTTTGCAATCTTTATGGTCCAGCCAGGGTCCAAAGAATTTAAATGGTATGTGACCTTGTTTCCAGGATAGATTGGTATTGAGAAGGATTGGGTTATGATCAGAACCAATGGATGAGAGGTTTGAAATGGTAGAGTTAGGGTGAATTTCAAGCCAACTTTCGAGTCACAAGACCTCAGTTTAGTCTTTGTTGTTAAGCGATCACCAACTCTTCTGTTAGTCCATGTGAATGGACATTCAGTGTATCCCAAATCAGTTAGTTCCATTTACTTCCAATTTCTCAATAAAGATGTTAGCTTCATTATAATCAATAGGATGATTGCTGAATTTTTCATGATCATGCAAGACAAAGTTCATATCACCCATGATCAACCAAGGAAGAGTGTTATTGTTATGAGTATTTTCTATCATTTTCCAGGAATGCAATTTATCTAGGGTAGTGTAGGGGCTACCATAGTAGCCTGTGAAAAGCCAAGGTTCCCCATCAATAGAATAAATGGTAGCACTTATATGATAGTTAGAGAAGTCTTTTATAGTGAGGTTGAGATTAGTTTTCCAGGCTAAGACTAGTCCACCAGCAGTTTTAGATTTACCACTAGGTTCTACAAACCAAAAGTGTGTGACTCCTATATTGCTAAGGATAGCTTTAAGGTTTCTTGTTTGTTTTTTGGTTTCAAATAAGAAGAAAATGTCGGGATTTATGCTTTTTAGTATATTATTCAGTTGCCTACTAGTGTTTGGTTGACCTAGACCTTGACAGTTCCAAGCCAAAATAGAGTAAAATTGCCAGAAGTATGAAACAATAGGATATGTAAAGATTATAATGGTGTATCCTAGTCTACTAATGAGTATAAATGAATAGTTATACTAATTTTGATAGGAGTAAGCATAATAATGGTAATTTTGAGATATATGGAATGTAAACTCTGACATAAGAAGCTGGGGATAGAATTTGTTACCTGAGAAGTTATGAAAGGATTGGCTCCCTCAAGACTGCCAGTAGTCATATCATTGGATGGCCCTCTTCCATATGCATAATTTGGTAATGACTTCTCTTGGTAGGTTGATTTTGGTCCAGTGATGTAAGAGATTACCGGATGAACACTACAGTATGAAGAGCATTCTTTTTGGATCCATTAGCGAGGGTGAAAATTAGTATCCTGACCTTGAGTTTGAACTCCGTTTTCTTCTTTCCCATAAAAGTTGTTTGTTTATTGAAGTCCTCATTGATTTGGTTTTGTATTTGACTAAAGATGGGAGAGCTTCAAAGATATTTGGGGTGACATCAGAGGGGTTTGGTAAGTGATGGTGGTTATTAACTTTTGGAAAAAAGTATTCAGGAGTAGTAGAATTTTCCCCACCAGCAATGTTGGTAGAATGAAGTTTCCTAGCAGCAGCCTTAATATTGATTCCTTTTTTCTTCAAAAGTTTATCTTTGTTTGTATTACTCTCAATAATTTTTCTATGCTTGTTTTGACAAGCAAGAGCTTCAGAATTAGTAGTAGGAATTTCTCCACTGGTAGGTTGATGTAGACCCGATTTAAATATTATGTAGTCCTCAGGTCCATCAAGTTCTTCAGAGATGTTTTTAAGGAGTATCTGTCTTTGAGCTAGTCTCATTTTGATGGTAAACTTTTCAGCAACATCCTTGTCAAAGTAGTGCCTTACCTTGATGGGTTGTTGAGGACTATTGGTGTTGGAATTATTGGGTGTATGTGAGTTTGTAAAGGTGCTGGAAGATAAGGGGTATAAGTTGTTGAGATTTGAAGGATGGTTAAGGTGAGAAGTATGTTGAGGTTGTGTTTCTTTTTCTTCACAGAGAGGACCAGGATGGTCAAGAATTCTGCAAATTTTGCAGAAAGCAATACCATTCAGAGCATAAGCCATCTCTAGCCAGTAGGATGCAGTAGGGTTTTCATAAGCATCAATGCCATACTTGAGAGTTTTGGTTACATCAATAGTTAGAAGAACTTCTAAGTTCTTTTCATCTTCATCTCTGCCATAAGCTTTCATAGATTCTTGATGGATTCCAGCTGGTTTGATGATATTTTTGATATCTAGGATGATGTGCTTTGGAATCCTTTTAACCAAAGCCCAAATCCTCACCTTGTAGAAGTTATCTTCATCAATGAAATCAGGTCCAGAAGGTGGTACTTCAGTTAGGACTATGAGTTTATCAAAAATTCCTCTGGTACCTCCTTTCCTAAAGACTTTATAATCTTCTATGCTGCCAAGTTTGATAGAGTAATAGTTTCTTCTCTTTTTCCAAAGATTAACTTCAGCATTTGTTCTAATTTTCCAGTTAGAATTGATAAATCTTGAGATTGTTACGGTTTCAAAAGGATGTCTTGCTACAGTATCTGCCAATGAAGACCCATTTCCAGTCTTCTTTCTTTTTTGGTAGTGTGTTCTCTGCATTAATGAAAAACTTTTGGGAAAAGGTCTTCAGGAATGTTTAGAGATGAGTTCATTTGATCTACTAGATTTGCAAGCGGAATCGGAGGATTTAGTTCTTAAGGAGGAGGCCATGAAATGATTTCTAGTAGTGTTGGTGGTATTGAGAGTTATGATGATGGTTTGAGTAGTATAGGTTTTCAACACTTTAATTTGAATTTTTTGGTGTAGGTATTTGGTTCTCTGATAGTACTCTTTGTTGTTTTGTTGCAGGTGATAAGTATGATGCTCTATAATCCAAATGTAATCAGAGGTGAAGTACAAGTCCCATGTGCGTTCCATTTGATCCCAGTAACTCTGATGTATGGCTTTGCTGACTCAGTTGGTGTTGTTGACTACTGGCAGTCTTAACGAGCGAGACCTGTCAAAGAGCCAAATGCTAAAAAAATACACAATATGGTAGGGATAGTATTTGGTTAATCCATGAGTTCTTTTAGTGGAAAGATTTCCAGTGTTTTTAGTAGTAGTACTAGTATGGTGTATAATATAATGATGACAACTAGCATGAATAGTGACTTCTCCTGTATCTAAGTTAAAATACATAGGAAGCAGTTTAGCAATATTAGATATATTTTTGTAAAGGACAAGGAGTTGAGCCAAACTGTGCCTGGAGTGAGCCCGTTGCCCATTGGTCTTGGAGGTGGCCCCTTGCGTTGTTAATGATTGCATATACCTCCATTCAATTGTGTTGCTTGAGCGAGTAAGATAGTTGGGAGGTTGAGTCACATTCGTGTGATCTACACATGCGAAGGAAGAGAGCGAGTTCGCGCCGAATGAGTTGAACTGCCAAGTGTACTGTTGTTTATTCTCCTTGCTCCATCTGTCAAAAAATAGTGATTTGGATTAGTGAACCTAGAGAAAGAGCGGTTGCTTTGCATAGGCTGTATGTAATTATGCCTATGTTGCTGGAGAAATGAAACGACAGTGAAGAGTTTTGAGTATTGGAGATGGAAGGTTTTTCTCTTTGGGAACCGTCGCCACTTAATGTTGAGGCAGACCAACGCCAACCGGTGAGATCCAATATAAGAGTCTCTATTTGGGAAAGATAAATGTTTCAGTTTCTTATTCTTTTCTTATTCTTTTTCTTTATTTTTCTTGAGAGAAAGTCTTTTAATCCAATCGCCATGGCTGATGCTAATGCAGATATAGATCGAAAGGGCAAGCGGAAATTGATTGAGGTTGAGGATGAGCCACGCATCCACTGGTATCCGCGGGAGTATTGTGTTACTCGATTGCCCCATGGAATTTTTTTTCCATAGGGATGTGAGTCGCCTGGTAACGAGAGGGATTTTGCATGGTATTTGGATGATCTTCAACATAACTATGAAGTGAAAATAGAAGAGTTTCTGTAGGAAGAGGGGCCACCAGGGATTGTGCATGAATTGATGATGGATTCTCCAGTAGAGCGTCTTCATCAGCATTTCAATCAGCCAAAGCCTGAGCCTATAAATCAGGATATTAGCAACCCATTTGCTGAATTGGATGCCCAATGTGAGGTTGGAAGCAGCAATGCACATGCAACTGGTGAAGGGAAGCGGAGGACTACTGGAGAAGGTATTGATGTTGAAGGTTGCTATGTTAATGGTGTTCCAAAATCTGTTGAACATCCACAGATGGGTTCTAGAGATCACTGGGTTTTGTATGCATTTCATCCCAAATATGGCCCTTTTGAGGTTCATGAGGGTGTAGCTATTGTGGCTGATCGGTTCTTGGTGTCTGGTGTGAGCCGAGTTGGATATCGGTCCATCACACTTGGTGCACAGGAGAGGATGATGGTTCGTCAGATGGCTGGCCAGCCTTGGCATCATGATGAGCCTATGCGCTTTCCAGTGATGGATTCTTTGTGTCCAGCCACTGGAAGAATCGGTCGAGCAATTTTTGCAGGTTTTGAGAATACAAGAACTAGTGCCTCCACCGTTCCAGCTGCTGAGCCAACCGCGTTTCCTTCTGTCGATCCCAGAGTAGAGCCTGAGATGGATGAAATTGCACCTTCGATGGAAATGTCAACTGGTTCCCCCATTGGAGATGAGGCCAATAATGATGTTCCTGGTGGTGAGAATCAAACTCCAATACCTGAGAGACGATTTGTTATATCTAGAATTCCGATGACTCGAAGCTGGACTCGAAGCGTTAGCCAAGGGACTCGGAGCAAGACTCGCCTCTTCCGCCAGTAAGAGAAAGTTGGAACTTTTAATTAGGGCTGTCAATGGATAAAAATCCATCGGATATTGGCAATATCGATAAGGTTAAGGTTAAGGGTTATCGGATGTCCGTATCCAGATAATATCCGTCGAATTCAAAAATTCCATATCGATAAGGTTAAGGATAAGCTATCGGATATCGGATATTATTAGATAATTTCCGTTATCTACTCATGATACAAAAATTTCCAAAAATTTCCGATAATTTCCGTTAATATTCAATAATTTCCGATAATTTCCGTTAATTTCAAGTTAATATTCGATAATTTTCGATATTTACTTAGGAGAGACGTAATCAAATGTCTAAAGAGTAAACCTAAAGGTATTAGGTATCGAAAATTTCCAAAAAATTTATGATATAGTTATACACTAACGGTATCGGATATTAACCTAACGGAAACTCCCTTAACCGGTACCGTTATGTTAATAAACGGATATCCGTTACGTTAAGGTTATCGGATATCGGATAACCGTTATGTCGGATATTAACCTAACGAGAATCCGGATATTGAGAAACGGATAGGATATCGAATATCCATTGACAGACCCTACTTTTAATTTTACTTATATTCTTTGAAGTACATTGGGTTTTAAGTTTGGTTTTATGATTGTGGTTGTTTATTTTGAGGATACTTCTCTCTTTGGATTTCAAACTTCTCTGTTTTGTGGTTGTAGCTTTGTATGAACAATTTCAGTTTCTGGCTTTATGTTTAACTTTGGGTGAATGTTTATTGGTAGCAAATTTGCTGATATTTTGGATGATTTCCTCCTGATGGTTATGTATGTTAATAATGTGGTTGTGTTCATGAAATTTCCGAATGAATCTATCCTTTGGTTGAGTAGGATAGGTATTAATCTCTTGATTTGAGTCGAAATTAGGAACAGAACTGAAGGGGACTGATGGGTTTGAAGTGTTTATAAAGTATTCCTGGATCAATTTTTGTACCAACTTTCCAAGTCTAATATTATGGACTATTAAAACACAATCTAAACCTTAAATTTATGAATGATTAATTCTTTCGGAAAATTAGGTTCCACATGGACAACCGATAACAGAAGCTGTTTTTTTATTTTGTGTGGATAATAGGAACATGTGTAGATTGCTTGGTTATGTGTATACGTTGAACTGCAGCTCATAACACAAAAAATGACAAACGAAACGCAACATATCCATGTTTGGTGATCAGACACATTGCTTGAAAAGCAACCATACATTCTCGGCAAACTAGTTCACAGTTAACAGTAAGAGTATTGATGATTACTTACAAAGCCAAAATCCCATTGATTTGTCTGCATCAAGTAAGCATATTAATAAACAGATACTATGATTCTACTGCTACTGTTATGAATTGCAGTCATGGTGCTAAAACCCGATCAGTGAAAGAAAGAATAGAGAAAATTCCTACTCTTAAGCAAGCACTGAATTACTACCTCCGTTCCCAAAAAACAGTTGCTATGGCTTTTCCTAGGACAAAAGCTACAGTAGGCACGGGGGAGTAACAAAATAACTGGCGCAAAACAGAGTAAATGGATACCTAAAACAGTCTGCCTACTTGTGTAAATTGTATGAAACCCATCATCCTGAAACTCTCTACATGACCTAAATGAAACTGTCAATTAGAGGAGCTTCAGCACTTCAAAATTCTGGCCCATTTCATAGCTTCAAGAGAAACTATGCTGTCTCCTCCCTTCTTCGTAATGGCAAAGATTCCAACGATGATGGTACCTGTAGGAGTAGATATACACAGACCAAATCCAGTGAGCTTAGAGATGTTGGCATGAGCAGAGATGCAGTTAAAAGTTAGATATCAGTGGTTCTGGTTAGTACTTGGACTATTAATTTAGCTCCTCCAGGGAATAAAAAACACAAAATTGAACCTATGTTTTCACACCTTAGGCACCATATTTCAGAAGCACCTATACAAACAAAATGAATAGGCTGATTCCTGGAATTTCTAGTTGGCAGTGATATCATTGAGCACAAAAACAATCAATTCATCAAACATCATGGACATCTGTTGTAACTAACACTTCATCATCATGGACATCTGCTGTAACTAACACTTCGTCACAACCAAGTAACTCAATAATCTCACACTTGAAGTCCGTTATGACACTTACTGGAAAAAACCTTCAGCTAATACTAAATATACGGAACATAACTCAAATTACATCAAGCACAATGCAATCATTATGCAACTAAAGTAACTAAAATGAGAAAAACTTCACAAACTCTAGATTAACATTCTGAATTCAACTTGAATATAACCTGATTAAATAATCAATTAATTATGAGATTATACTTTACCTGAGCCATTACGCTTACCCTACATTGGGTCTGATAGAGAAAAATGGTAGCGCTATTTAAATTCTCTACCATTGAAATTGCTGCAGTTAATGCTTGTTCCCGAACCTATTAACAACAACGTAAATTAGATAAATTTTAAAATATAAAATCTAAAAAAATATAAGGAACAACAAAAACATTAAGAAACCTTATATAATTTTTTGATTTGAGCTAGGTCTGCACCGAGACGACTTTGTAGGAAACTTAGAACTTCCTCCTGAATGCTCAGCCACTTGATTTCGTCTTCAAGCGGCTCATACTCAACCAGTTTTAACTTTCGAAGTTCTGACCTTAGTTGACATTCATTATCATACACATATCTTAAACAATCTTGATGACTCAGCACATAATGACCTTCCATCTTGTTCAACATCCTCAGCATGTGCATCTTCTTACTACGAACTCTCAAACCCATACAACCAGCCAGATTCTGAATTATCACATGCATCTGTTTTACAAATTAAAAAATGTTACGTGAAAAACCAAGCCCTAGACGAAACAGAAATAAGTTGAATGGGTAATATTTTTCCAAGAGTGCGAATTTTATCAAGATATTAAGATGACGGTTGGGAAGTCAATCTTCTTATATTCAACGATCTGAATAATACTAAAACGATGAGCAAGTCAAACAATCAACAAAGATAATTATGAACTAGATTAGGCACAAATAAAGATAATTTCTAGTGAATTTATTCATACCTCATTCAGTTTTTTAAATGCATCGAGATAACTCAACCGATATTTCAGACCGTCAATCTTTGTATGCTCAGACTCGAGGTCCAAGAACTGCTCAACATCCTAAGAAAACAAAAACAAAAAAAAAACAATCAACTATTACCACAAATTATAATAATATTAATTAATTGAAATTAAAATCTTAAAGAGGATTTTATTACCAATAAGCGTGAGTGATCAACGTTTGATAATTCAACGGATAAGCTATCCAGATAATTTGTTAGAGCCTTTGATATCTTCAACCATTTTCTCTTTGAATACAACTTTGATTCTTCTCTTCTTTTTAACCACTTTTTCATACGAGTTTGGAGTTTGTTCCACTTAAAATTTTCTAACTCATCAGTGCCATCACGCTTTGTTTTCTGCATCTTTTCACAGCTTACAAGGCACAAAAGAAAGAAAATTTGGTTAAATAAAATGATGCCTCGAAAAGAAAAAAAAGGAATCGGACAAAGAAGAATACAAAAAAGAAGAAAATTTTAACGATTGATATTAGACATTATATGTTTTAAAACCAAAATGCAAGAATTAATGTAGATTAAATTCCATGCCATTTTTAAGGATACAAAGACTTGGGACTAATGAGACAGAATATATGTAATATACTCGGCAAAGTAAGATCATCAAATGATCCAAACAACCCAGCAGCAACAGCCTAACTAATATAAAGAAAAGACTTGGGATAGAGGCTAGAGTTAATGTCTTCAGACAGAAAATATAAGAAATACCACATTTGTATTTAAAATTTTGTACCACCTGTTAATCATGAGCCTGCAAAGGACCAAGATACATCTACATGTGGGGTAATTTACCTTCTTGGGACACCTTTGTCCTATACTCCTAACTCCAAGTCCCATAATGTTGTACATGAATGAAATTCTAAAATGTAAACGTACAACTCTTTTATACCAGGTGAAACTTTTTTGGAAAATAAAAAAGAAAATCCTTTATCAATATACACGAAACGTAACAGCAGGCGCGACTAGTCTACATATAAAATCTATTATATCCACAGAGTGTCAATAATTTAATCATACTCAACTCCGAAAAGGACTAGATGTGTAGAAGTGGTGTGTGTGTGTGTAATGACATGTATCACTAATTACCAATGTGCATCATAGTGTCGTGGTACCCAAACATTTGACAAAATAAATCCTAGCATGTATTTGAATCACTTCATAGTTCAAAATATACAAATGTTCTTTATTTAAGGTGAGCCAACATTCAACAGATAGGAAGCCAATTCCTTTAACTTTTTTTCAAACAATCGGCAGATTCAGAGGAAAGATGTTAATTAGTACATTCACATAATGATTTGCTTTGCACCTGTACCATCAAACCCTAATTTTTTCAATCCAAACCCTATGTTTCCTAGTTTGACATGGAGCACTCATATCAAATCATCAACGAAAACCCATGAAATCAGGACATACAACATTAAATTTCAGTGGACTAGAAAGAAAGAAAAAAAAATTAAAAAAAAAAAATTGATTGCAGAAGAAACTACACAACCCTAAACATTAATTGATGCCTAAAAGAAGAAAAAAAAATCATTTAAATACAGAAGAAAAATAGACAAGAAAGATAAAAAAGTTTAATGAGAAGAATTAAACATGATTACCGTTAAGAGCTGAAGCAGTGGAGAGACTCTGTAGGAAGGAGGACTGGAGGGGAGGAAGGAAAGGGAAAAAAAATTAGAGGCGGCGAAGAAAAGATAAGCGATAGATTTTTATTCTAATTTGATTGGGGGCCAAACATTTTAATTGGGGGCCTCCCACTAGAGGACAAAAAGGTCACTCAAACCTAATTTGGGTCACCCCTTAGTAAAAATTTTTCTAAATACCTAAACTACCCCTGAATGATTAGTATTAAAACTTAATAATTTGGTTAGTGTGGTTAGATTATGTTAGATTAAAATCAAATTTTAGAGATATATATATATATATATATATTTTTTTTTTGTGTGAGTTGAGAAGAAGAAGAGGTTTTAGAGGAAAACTTGGGGTTTTTAGAAATGAGTAATTCAAGTAGGGGAAATGATGTTGGAGAAGGTTCAAGTAACAAAGATGATTGTGTTGATGGTAAGATTATCTTAAATTCTCCCATGGATTGGATATATGTCACAACACAGAGAAAGAGTCGTCAATGTCGAGGGATGTATACCCAACGACTCTATAAAGTCGTCAATGTATTGACACCAAAAATGACGACTCAAACCTGCAACTTTTCCAGGTTATGAAAAATCATCAGGGTAATATGATATACCCTAACGATTATTTATGTTCTCTACATGCATATGAAAAATCGTTAGGGTTTAGGCGCGTCGAATTGGCCCTTTTCTTATGCTTGAAATTTTCGGGTGAATTTTTTTTTTCTTGGAGTCGTTAATGGAGGAGAAGAGAAGAGTCGAGAGGGTGAGAGGGGAGGGAGTGATATTTTTATTTAGAACTAGAAATGAATTGGGGCTTAAGATTAAGGGTTAATAGGTTTTTAAGATTTATTTTTAGTGAAGGGTAAAATAGTATTTTCACAATCGGTTTAATACGCCCCTGAAAAATTTGGGGTGTAAATAAAATGTCAAGGCCCCCAATTAATATGTTTGGCCCCCAATCAAATTAGGATTTTTATCCTGGCACTTTTAGGGGCGACCCCAAACGAATTAGGGGCGACTTTTTTATTCCCAACCCATATATACCGTTAAGGGATGTCCAAAAACAACGGAGATTACGTTAATGCCCTTACATAATCGGATGATATTTAGTGCCCAATTATCATACAACAATCGGAATATTAGTAACTATATTGTACTACAGGTGTATCGATTTTGTGCCCAACGCATGATACTGGGCTTCTATAACAATCGGTAGGAAAAAGAATCTCACTAGACTAGGAGAATTATAGTAGCTCCTAAATTCCCAAAATTGGTGATTTCGTCTAGGAAGAAATTTGGGGCAACTTTATAATCGGAAATCATATTAATTAACGATTATTCTAGTTCCCAAATTCGAAAAAATGACATTTCTGCAAAAACAAAATTTGGGGCAACTGTATAATCGGTAGGTCATTAACTACCGATTATTCTAGCGTCCAAATTCGAAAAAAAATGACATTTCTACAAAAACAAAATTTGGGGCAACTGTATAATCGGAAGTAAAAATACTTCATGAGACTACCGATTATACAGTTGCCCAAACAAAATAGAGTCGTTGGAACTCTAAACTCTATATAAGGATTGTATCCTTTTACCCATATGGAACACAAATACCTTTAAACTCTCTCCAACACCATCTTCAACATAATGGCCCAACCATTCATTAATCCTCTGAGTTCACGATTGAAGAAGATTTATATTTATGTAGGCGCTATGTTCAATTCTATCCAAGATTTAGGAAGAACGTAGGCAAGAGGCATAATGAGTATGAGTTATTTGGGGAAAATTCACGAAAAAATTCTCTGCATGACACGTAGAACCCAAACAACCGTCAATCACTGATCTTTTCGGCTGGAGTTGGTTCAATAAACAGACATGTCGAAGAATTCGTCCATTTAAGTTATCTTGTGAATCAATATCGATTGAGGGGTGAAACCAATGATGAGGTTATAGAACGATCTCTCGGAGAATGGCGGAGATGGAAAGATCAAGCTTAGTTATGAAGCTCATTTTAGAATCCTTAGGGCGATGGAAAGATTTAATCCGTTTAGGACTCGTCTAACACGTCACGACGCTAATCACAATACCTTGTAATAGAATTGCAGGGGAGTTCAATGTAACATTATGATGATGTGTGGGTGATATTGTTATGAATTTCAAAATATTTATGAAAATCGGAAGTTTTAATTGTTGATCTAACTACGATTATACTCCAACTGACTAGTTCGTTCAAAGAAACTAAGCCGTAAATAAACCACACACAATCGGTTGATAATACATATTGATAAACCTCCGATTATACTACTCTAATGAAACTGCGAACTCTGTTGACAAAACATCCTATAATCGGAAGTATATAATAATAAATATTTACCGATTACTCATAATCGAGTGCTGTGTTAAATCATTCCCTACCGATGATGGTATTTATCAATGATATTGTAGTAATAGGTTCGTTGAGACTTGTGAAAGCAGATTTTTAGACTTAATTTTTAAAGTAAAAATATAACAAACTCAATAGAAAGTTTTGTGAAAATTATGGAGAGACCGGGGTTTAGGATTTCGCCATTCACCAAAAAATTCATGTGATTTAGTGTTAAAGTTTGTCATGCAAATTCTAGACAATATAACTCCAATCAAAAGAAATTGTGATTCTAACCATTGCCTAAATTAGATTTTCAAAACATTAATTGTTAATCGCAAGCAATGAAGTATCAAAATTCCTAAACTAAGCATACTTCATCAAGAGAAAACACAACTAATTAATAAAAATCATTTACTCAATTTTCATTCCTGCAAATAATCATAAAATAATTGCATAAATAAATTTTACCACATAACTTTTGGAGGAACTGACTTCCTCCATCGCCGGAGGATGGGTTTAGCTTCTCATCATGGAAACACGCTCAAATTTCATTATTATTGCTCAAGGGTGTTTACAAAGATGAAAAGGAGAAAAAAATTATGAAAATAGGGTTTATAATGATTTTATTTGTTCTGAAACCGATTTGTTCTAAACAAGTGTCGCTCTTCATTATTACGACCACGGCGAAGTGTCATTTATTCTTGTTGAATTAAGTCTGCTCCCAGATTACGACCCACGACTTAAGTGTCGCTGTTACTGTAGAAGAACGACTGCCTGGTGAGTACATTCGCCCGCGTTCTTAAAAGAAAGAAGAATAGAGAATAATGGTGTAACTCGATTTTCGGCTCGTCGTCTCCCCGATTCTGCCTTATCTCTCCGTACCCCCTCAACGATATCCCGTAACCTATTTATAAGCCACGTAAAACTCCAAATCTCTCGAGGTAATTTGCGGATATTCTCCATGCAAGATACGGGATATTTTTCCTTTTTTCACCTCGATTTTTTTTTTTCCACA
The DNA here is from genome assembly GCA_023531295.1 of Papaver armeniacum. Taxonomy (NCBI): domain Eukaryota; kingdom Viridiplantae; phylum Streptophyta; class Magnoliopsida; order Ranunculales; family Papaveraceae; genus Papaver; species Papaver armeniacum. The sequence goes on from JAJJWW010013638.1 coordinate 19,684, forward strand.
CGCTATGAAGCTTTCAAATATCCTTATTTATCTTACGCACGATCCCGGTGGTTGATGGAGTCAATAAACACGCCTGAGAACACGTTCAAAAACTCAAAACTCGTGCAAACCTGTGTTAGAGTGAGCGTGTTGCTCTGTTTGCTTTGATCCCACGATGCGACCAATTCTAAGCAAACAAATAAGCCGTACCATGCTACAGTTATGATCTTTCACATCACTCCCGACAAATTCCGCCCGTTGAGTCTCCTTGTTATCATCAGTAAATTCCAAACAAAATCACACAAAGTGAGTTTGCGTGAGTTCCCGCTGCAAAACTGATTTTTTGAAATGAAGAGGATGAAGTGCCCCGATCCAAAACAGGGGCGCCTTTATCATCTAGGGTGCCCTTATCCAAATTGAGGGTGCCTTTATCACTTTTCTCCCGGGGGTCCAAATAACACTTTTTGAGCAACTTTTTCCACACAAGTGTGTTTCTCCAAGAACACCTACACACACATAAAAACACTAAAATTAGCACAAAAATCGAGACCAACAATAGAGACAATGAGGATAATCGGACACAAAAATGTGTCTATCAAATACCCCCAAACTTATTATTTGCTAGTCCTCGACACATTTATTCTAGAAAATAAAAATCATTTGAACCCCTAGGTGGCCACTGGTGGCATGAGTGTTGTCTCGGAGGGTTTCACTGCAGGTGTACCCACAAACTTTTGACTTCTAATTGGTCACAAGTATCCAAAGAGCTATGAGGACATACATATTCTCAACCTATCCCCAAGTGACTAGAATGCCATAGAAATTAATGGTGTCACACAAAGTCGATCAAGAAAAGGGGAGACACATCTCGCAACACCGCTTTAGATAAAGAGATATCGTACAAAGCTAGATAAACATTGTAAGATAAATCATCACATTTACATTTGGATCGATTAGGAGAGAGAAAAGATGAGAGGGACTTCTCCCCTACACAGCTGGACTAATTACGTGTGATGAGTTAAACCAATTACTAGAAAGATCTTGTGCAGTTGAGCGGACTAACAAAGCAACCAAATGTATCTTCCTTCGACTCTCTCATAGTGTTCAATAGAAACAACGTCTTCTTAGAAGCCCAACCGGTGATGATAAACTCTTGAACTTCGTAGAACCTTGACAATTAACTCTTCTCTTCGATTCCTTCCTTATAGATTTCGACTATGGCCTTATTGAACAATTTTTTTATTTATTTTTTTATTTATTTTTTTCACTTTTCACTTTTCATTTTTTTTTTTTTGATGAAATAACACGACAAAATTTTGCCACTAAGGATGAAATTTAACACTTGAATCTTCGCACTTGTAATGTCTTAGTATCGAACTTCAACAACTTATATCATTTGATTTTTTTCTTGCTCTTTTGAATTCTTGTAACCCTTGATTTTGAATTCTATTGTTGCTTCTAAACCTTAAACGTCTTCCTTTCTTCATAGATTTTGATGTCGCTCCACTTGTTGATGATGATAAGTTTCTACCGAGAGAGTCGTAATCCAATAACTAAGACTACACATTATGAGGTTGCCTTGTCTTTGGCATTTCGACCTACTTGCCTTTCCATCATGGATGGTTAGGTCCATCACGGTTACCCTCTAAAAGGAACAAGTTCTCTCCCGAATTTCAAGGATCTCCAATGTCTTTTTCTCTAATGTCTAAAAGTAGGTTGTTATCCCTAGCATTCCAATTTCTATCTTTTGGAGAGAAACAAGATGTAAACTTAGCTAACAGGATTACCATGTGACGCTAGAAGTTTATTTATTACAACTAAAAGTTTCTCCCATACCCCCAAACTTAAATCTAACATTGTCCTCAATGTTCTAAAAGATGAAATTAAAAACATGAATAGGAGAAACCGTTACCACTAGAAGGAAATGAGGAAAAATATTACCGTGTTGCATGAGCAAGGGATACCTCCCAAGGAGTGCTAAGTTTAAAGTCTTCAACCGGACATCAAATACCTCAAAAAAGGATCTTCACTGGCCCAAAGTCATACACCAATAGCCAAGAAAAAGTTGTGGGTCCATAAGACCAAATAGAGCTAACACCAATATCGGACAATCGCACTTTGGTTCGGGGAAAAATGAATAGAAAGGAGCACATCCTCGTCTAAGGTTTCTGTCAAGATAACTAGGTTCATCTGGGTAGCATAATTGAGCTTCATATGTGTGTATCTTGATAAATAGATTCATCAGAAAAACGGTCTCCCTATCGGTTACCTCCTGGGCCCGGTGTCGGGAGGATCGGGACGCCGAGTCCGAATAGACTCGAGTAATATCTCGAGACAAGCACATGGCTCGAGTCCCAAGTTAGGGACTCTAATTAAGGGATACATGACAATCACAAAGAACCATCACTACCCCCAAACTTAGGTTTTCATTACTCTGAGACAAACCTCTAATTATCGCTTGAATTTAGGATCTTCGAGTCCTTAAAATACTCAAGAGATTTTTCTAGTTCTCTATCCCAAAACTTAGGTCCTCATTACTCTTAGAAAGACCTAACACTATTTCCTGGATTTCCAGATCCAGAGTCTTTAAAATACCAAGGGATTCTTCTAAAGATTGATCACACATCCTGGGTCTTAAGAGAATGGTTTCCTCAAACTCATCTAAAGAATCTCCCGGAGAGTGTCATGCCAATTATCCTGAACTAAAGTGCTAATCATATTACTTCTTCTAAATCATCATTCTCGAAGGTTGTATAGTAACATTAAAGACATTTAGTTCGGTGGTCATATTACCAAAGGATATGTTCATAAGCCCGGTCCTACAATTGATGACGGCGTTGGCTTGGCTAAAAATGGGCGACCTAGAATCACTGGGATTTGAGCATTTGGGTCTTGAACAGGTTGGGTGTCTAGAACAACGAAATCCACTGGATAAATAAACTTATCAACCTCAATCAAAACATCCTCTATGACACCACGAGGGACTTTTACAGACCTATCAGCTAATTGTAGTGTCATTTTGAAAGTGGGTTTCAACTTACCAAGACCCACCTGGTGTATACATGATATTTTATAAGTTAACACTAGCTCCTAAGTCAAGTAAAGCTTTATCGACCATGTGATTACCAATCGCACAAGAAATGGTGGGGCATCCGGGGGTCCTTATACTTAGGAGGTGTTTGGTTAGAAGAATAAACTTACTTGACCGACTAAAAAGGCTCTTTGGACATTAAGCTTACGCTTTCGTGTACAAAGATCTTTAAGAACTTGGCATAAGTGACATCTGCCTAATTGCTTCTAACAAAGGAATGTTAATGCTCACCACGCTAAATGTTTCCATTATCTCGTTGAAAGTCGACTCCTTCTTTGTTGGTGCACAATCATAGGATATGGGGTTCTAGGCACAAAGGTAGTCCTATCAGAATTTCTTGGGACTCCTTAGGTATTATTTGGGTTTCCTCGGCCACGGGTTCCTCTTGGGGCGTTGTATGTGGAACTTCTGTATGTCCACTAGGCATGGATACCTTGTTGTCTACCGTTTTACCGCTCTAAGGGTTTTTATTTGTGTTCACATGGTTTTGATGATTCCTCACCAACTAAAGATATTTGATGGACCCCCCAGGATTGGGTTGAGATTGACTAGGAAACTTAGCTTCTTCTCTCTCACTTAAATACTTAGCTATTGCGACTTGAAGTTCTAATTTAGCAAGAGTCTAGGAATTATCCTTATGGTTGCTGGTTTCTTGTCAAAGCTAAGGTGGTTGGTCACATATAGTAAGAAAGCTTCTTCTAAGGTAGATATCTTTTTCTGGAAGTGCAAACTTGGGTTTTGACTTTGAAGGGTTAAGGTATAACCAAAACCTCGGGAGGCAAAGAATTACTAGACTGGCCCTTGATTAAAGCCCTTAGACCAAGAAAATTAGGATGGTTTCTCCAACCGGGGTTGTAGGTCTCGAGTAGGGGTCAAACTCCGACGGTTCTCTAACCTAGCGTTGTTATGAAACTGACGCGATGGGCTTGTTCTTCACTAACATGACCTTCCAAAATGAGTTATCGGGCTCTATTCCACAACTAGAGACTTGAGAGGCTCTATTAGGTTCGTCAAGGGACCTATTTTTAGAATGACCCATTTCAAAGCTTCTAACCTTCTAGACAAAGCGTGAAACTTTAACATCCGACTCGGCTTGTATCTACACATTGGTCTACTTATTGACCAAGAGTCTTTTGGGGGTTCAACACAAGGCTCCCACTGTTGGGATTTTTTGATAGTTCCAAGAAGGTATAAGCATCATCAGCGGTTTTATTTGTGAATTCACCCGGCACACATAGACTCGACCATGGATTTAGTAGAATAGTCTAAACCATTATAAATAATCTCCACAAGTTTCATCTTATCAAATCCATGGTGAGGACACTTCTGGGATAGGAGATCATTGAATCTCTCTAAAAACCTATAAAGAGACTCTCCCTCTTGTTGCACACTAGCACTAATTTCACGCCTATGAGTTTGCAGTTTTATGCTTAGGGTATAATTTCATATAGAAAGCTGCGATCATTTCGCCATGTTCTAATGGATCCAGATAGTGGGTTGTTCAGCCCCGGTCTTGGCTTTATCTCTCAAGGAAAAAGGGAAACATCTTAAGTTTCAAGACTTCATCAGTAAGGTCTTTTATTCTAATTTGTCCCATGAAATTTCCTCAAAGTCCCTAATATGAAAATAAGGGTTCTCATCATCTTTTCCTAAGAATATAGGGATCATCTGAAGAAGACTAGGTTTTATCTCAAATTAGCCTTATTGGCTGGAAATTTAATACACGGCTCGGTTGGTCCTAGTTGGGAACATGTAATCTTTCAAAGTAGCCATCACTGCACAATTTGAAGTATTAGGGGTACTTTCCTCACAAAGAGATGATTCTCAAAACTGAAGTTTCCAAAACGGGCTCTCAAAAGAAGAGTCTTGAGCTCCCGCCACAAGAAGAACTACTAGGTTTGTCACTAATCAAACGACCTAGAGTGTTTCTTTTCCAAGCCGTTCTTTAAAGACCTCGGGCATACACTAAAAAATAAAACAAAAAGAAAAATCCTAAAAGGAAGGGAAGTTCTACAAGCACAAACAGTGGCTCCACCACAACAAACCTAGTGATATCTAGCAAACAAAAGCATAAGGCTCCGTGATTGTTTTCTAGACCATTGTAATGCGTAAAGGGGAATTCGTTACAATTTAAGCAAACACGTACGGATCAATCCGAGTCAAAGTAAGTTGAATCAAGGCGAGGAAGCTCGGTGGAGCTTTGATACCCAAGGCCTTACCATTTATTACAAGGCGGCGCAATCACGCATTCAATCACAGAGACCATCATGAACTTCAAAGTATGCTAAAAGAGTAACCAATATTTTTCAGAACACTTTCCTACTAAGTCAGTTACCCTACCTGTCTCGTTCTATTTATTCCATATTTAAGGCTTAGGTTAGCGTCAAGTATTGTTTTCCTAAGGCGGGCAAGAAAGAGCAGTGATGAAATCCGAACCCTTATCTTATATGGCCAGTCCTTGCCCTTTACTAGGAATTTAAAAGTAGTTTTCAAGTCCTCAACATATATTCACATGAAGGAAGACAGTACCCCGCTGGCGGGGATTAGCGAGTGTTTCGACAAACTTACCTCCATGCCACTGGGGATGAACCGTTGTAGTCGACTCTAGCCACGACTCCTATGTCATGTACGAACCAGGGGCCGAGGTGATATCGTAATCATAGGTCCTTCTCTGCCAAAATTTGATATTTAATACTACCCTTCCGTAGGGTTTAAAAAAATAAATAAGGAAATGTAGAATGTCCAAATGTCCAAGTCCAAAAAGTAAAAGAAAAGGAAAGGAAAGTCTAAAAAAATTAAAATATCTACTAAAAAATAATAAAAATGCCTCTCTTTTTATAAAATAATAAAAAAATCTTCTTCTTTCGCTCCTTTCGCTTTGTCTTTAACTCCAAATCTTTAAGTATCCACCAAAAGCTTTGGCAAATATTTCCTTAAGCTCCAAATCCCAAAATCTAAAAGGAAAGACAAAAACCCAAAACGTAAAGAAAAGAACAAATAAATAAAAACCTAAAAGAAAATCTAAAAACTCTAGCCTAAAGACAAGTCCCTTGTCGCAGCGGCACCAAAAATTGATGGTATTTATCAATGATGTTGTAGTAATAAGGTTCGTTGAGACTTGTGGCCAGATTTTAGACTTAATTTTTAAAGTAAAAATATAACAAACTCAAGAGAAAGTTTTGTGAAAATTATGGAGAGACCAGGGTTTAGGATTTCGCCATTCACCAAAATTCATGTGATTTAGTGTTAAAGTTTATCATGCAATTCTAGACAATATAACTCCAATCAAAAGAAATTGTGATTCTAACCATTGCCTAAATTAGATTTTTCAAAACATTAATTGTTAATCGCAAGCATGAAGTATCAAAGTCCTAAACTAAGCATACTTCATCAAGAGAAAACACAACTAATTAATAAAAATCATTTACTCAATTTTCATTAAGTTGCAAATAATCATAAAAGAATTGCATAAATAAATTTTACCACATAACTTTTGGAGGAATGGCTTCCTCCATAGCCCAGGAGGATGGGTTTAGCTTCTCATCATGGAAACACGCTCAAATTTCATTATTATTGCTCAAAGGGTGTTTACAAAGATGAAAAAGGAGAAAAAAATTATGAAACTTAGGGTTTGCCAACGGTTTATTTGTTACAAACCGATGCATTCTGAAGCAGTGTCGCTCTTCCCGTGCGACCCACGGAAGTGTATTATTCTTGTTGAATTAAGTCTGCTCCGGTATTACGACCCACGACGAAGTGTCGTTTATTCTTGTAGAAAACGGCGCCTCACGGTGGTCATTCTTCGCGTTCTTAGTCAGCGGCAGCAGAGAATAATGGTGTAACCGATTTTTGACTCTGACGTCTCCCCCAATTCTCCCTATCTCTCCGTACCCCCTCACCGATATCCGAGTAACCAATTTATAAGCCAGAAACTCCAAATCTCTCAGTAATTGCAGATATTCTCCATGCAAGATACGGGATATTTTTTCCTTTTTTCACCTCTCGATTTTTATTTCCACACGCTGTGAAGCTTTCAAATATCTTATTTATCTTACGCACGATCCTGGTGGTTGATGGAGTCAATAAACACGCCTGAGAACACGTTCAAAAACTCCAAAACTCGTGCAAACTTTGTGTTTTCATTGAGCGTGTTGCTCTGTTTGCTTTGATCCCACGATGCAGCCAATTCTAAGCAAACAAAATAAAGCGCCATACCATGCCTGTTATGATCTTTCACATCACCCCAACAAATTCCAGCCATTGAGTCTCCCTTGTTACCGTCCAAAATTCCAAACAAAAATCGCAAAGGTGGTTTGCATGAGTTCCTACTAAAACTGATTTTTGAAATGAAGAGGATGAAGTGCCCGATCCAAAAGCAGGCGCCTTTATGTTGGGGTGCACAGGTGCCCTTATCCAAATTGAGGGTGCCTTTATCACTTTTCTAGGGGTCCAAATAACACTTTTTGAGCAACTTTTTCCACACAAGTGTGTTTCTCCAAGAACACCTACACACACATAAAAACACTAAAATTAGCACAAAAATCGAGACCAACAATAGAGACAATGAGGACAATGGACACAAAAATGTGTCTATCAACCGACTGTGTGTAATAATTGTACGTAATTTCAGTACAGTCTTGTAAAAGTACCCATCAACGGCCATATTTTCAAAAAAAAAAAAGACATTGGGACTCTCATCTATATAAGGAGAGTAAACTCTTCTTATTTATGCACCAAACAACACATATATAGCATCGTGTATTCTACAAATAGATTTTCCATCGTCTACTCTTGAGAATTCATTCTATATCTCAACTTACAAGCATGGCAACGTTTGGCGAGATGAAGATTTGGTCATTGTGAAAACATGGTATCGTGAAACAAGGCGTGAAGATGTCATAAGCGGGAAGGTTAACACCCGAAGTCTTTTGAGGCGAGGGTATATAACCAATTTGTGCGAGTATGGAAATCCAAAGCAAAGCTCACTCCAACAAGTTCATGATCGTTTCCGACTTGTCCAAAAGGGGTAAATGATTACATAACGATACAAAAGAGGATGTTTAACACTAGCCATAAGCTTGTCGATCCAACAATTTGTAAGTATAACGCTCGGTTATTCTTTTTAAATAACAGGGTGTTTAATCTTTTTACTAAAATGAAGTTGATATTATTTTATGTTTGTTTATGTAGGAGACACTACAAAAAGACAAGACTTAGTGGAAAAGGGTGAAGAATTCACTTATGATGGAAGTTATGAATTCTGAAGTCGGTCAATGATATAAATGTTGATTGATGGTTACAATCGGAAGTTATTAGTTTATATTGTCTCTAGGTCGGCAAGATTTTGACTTTTGTCGGACTTTGGTGACAATCGTAAGTTTATGCAATATGTTGTCTAGGTGGGAAGATTTTCAGTTTTTCAGAGTTTGGTGACAATCGGATGCTTATGTAATATGTAATCTACCCGATTCACGGGAAAAAAATTCGATTGTTTTGTCGACCTTTTAATCGGAAGATAAATTCAAAAAGTTAATAAATCGATTATAATATTGATTGAGTACGTTCACAAAAGCTTGTATAACCGGTAGATATATTAAAAATATAACTACCGATTATAGCTTTATACTTCAGGTATTTTCCACAAAATTCCAAAAACATGTACAAATAGGGCTTTCCAAAATACATCTTTCAAACATAACGATCATTGATCTTCATCATCCAAGGGAACCAATTCTAGTAGGCCTTCAAAGGAAATCCTCCTTCATGACGCGATCCCAATCCAACAAGTTGGTCTCATATTGTTTCAACCAATAGTTCTGATGATTCGTTGGGAAGTAATCACTCCAACCACCCAACGGAGGTAATGGGCAATCCTCTTTGCTCTTAAACCGATAAAATGCATCTCATTCACAAATGCCATAACAATTCTTCTATCTTTAACCGATTCATCGCATAGCGAGTCCTTGTAGGTGTAAACGTAAAAGAATGTCCATACATAGGGAGGAACAAAGAAATGTACCACGCAATTCAAAGCGTCCCGCTAAGAGATATCCACATTTAGGCATTGTCATCCAATACTTGGATCCGATTGTCTTCAATCCCTTTCAGCACTTTACATGCGCAACAAAGTCTTTGAACTCTAGTTCTTTGTCGTGGCATATCTCCTTCCTTCATCATCTCCATATAGAAATCCTTGTCCTATATTAGTTGTACGCCATCTTAGTTCACTTAAATTTTGCGTTTTGGGTGACATCTTGGTTCTAGCCTCTCCAAAGTAACCAATTTGTTACGAGGCGACGTGAAACCACAATTACCATCCCCATCAACCTCGTCGGTGGACAAAACAAATGGAACAACGAGTGGAGGGAGTTGTTTCATATACTCTTCTATAATCGTATACCTTGATCGTGTTGGTCTTCCATGAAAATCCCAAGGACAACGAAGAGTACCATACTTCTCTCTTATAGTCACCATTTCCGTTGATTGTGTTTGTTGCGAGTCGCTCATTTGATCAATAACTACGGAGCTAGTTTGGGTCTCCACTAACACAACTTCTTCCACCGCCTCGGCTTGAGTTACTTGAGAAGGCTTCGTAGAGACCTTTGGACTCACTTGTCGGGCGGTTGGTCCATTTTGATCTTTTCTTGGACGACCTCTTTTCTTGGGTTGCGGCTCATCTAAATATTCCGTAGGGAATTTATGTACACTAAATTGCATAGAATCCTTAATCTTTATGAGATCACGATTGGTGAAATCATGGATTGCTTCTTGGATCGACACAACTCCATTTTGACTACCTAGAAGTATTTTCTTTAATCGCCATGAGAGCCCTCCGCAATGCTTGTCGCCTCGTTCTTGAAGTTACGATATTCATATGTCCATGCATACACAAACCTCTCCTTAATCGGTAACCATTGTGTTTTTACAATACTCAACGGGTTTTGGGTAGTCCTTGCCATATTCTTCCTCAAATTTCTTCAAGTTTCTTTCGTAAATTTCCTTGGTCATTGACCAAACGATCTTGTCCCATGCTTTCATGAACGCTCTCCAAATTATTCCATCCTCCTTCCATTTTTCATCAAATAACCTCTTCTCTTCCTCTCGTTCTTCCGCGGTTAATTTACTAATGCGCTCATCCTCTTCCTTCAAACCTCTTGGTACCCTTCCTTGGTTTTTAGCTTGGAAATGGTGATGGCAATTGTGTTTTTGAGGTTGCCTTGAATGTGCCACGTACATTTACAAGTTTCGGGCTTCAGAACACTCTGACTATTGCATGCATTAAGGCTTGATCGTTTATCCGTTACAATAACCCTTGGAAAATCATCCCCATTTTAAATGGACCTCAACGTCTCCAACATCCAAATGAAACTCACGTTGTTCTCATGATACATTAAACCCCATGCAATCGTAAACGTGTTTTTGTCCTAAGTGTGACAAGAAATGTTCAACAATGGCATGTTATATTTGTTTGTCTTGTAAGTGGCATCTATCAACAAAATTTGATGAAAACACTTGAGCCAATTTTATCATTTTCGGGATGTGCCAAGAAAATACGTACCACTTTACCATCCTTTTCTTCCGATTTCTCAACGTGTAGTCGTGTAACTCAGCTAACCACTGCGATTGTTGCATGACCGTTCTACCATCCTATTCCGTCCTTTTGATCGTAGCTAGGGCCGACCTAATTGTAGACAAAGAAGACAAATTATAGGGGTCAAATCAGCCTTTATTTTTACTTAAGATCCTTTCGCCTTTTGGATACGCATAGACCTCGGCCGTCTCCATTTCATGTGGTTTTAACTTCGCAACCATTACATGTCCAATAAAGTATCCGGATCATCGTGGTTGTGACAACCATTAGAATCCTTTAGACATTTTCCAATCTTTACTTTCCTTACCACCAGGCTTATAGAAGACAATCTTAAATGGGCATCCAATCTTCTTTGTATGAGTTCTGTGACTTCTTCCCTCCGTCTTCCCTTACATACTTATTATTCTTTCCCTCGTGACTCTTTTTCTTCCCACCACGCTCACAAACCATTTCAAACCTAATGTCCCTTCCGCAAGGGTTACGAACTACCATACATCTTCTCTTTTGCCTTGTTCATAAGCCATTCCTTTGCTTCCTCCTTACTTCCAAATATCTAAATGCGCATATAACAAACCAAAAAAAATAAGCATAACCATCTAACATACATGATTGGAAAAGAAAAAGATAATTCATGAAACATACCAAATCGTTTGCATAGTGTAGGAAGTATCGGGCCTCAAATACTAATCGTCATCAACCGCTAATGTGACTACGCACAACAACAAGTTATGCATTAGAAATCAGAAGGAAGTTTAGATAATAATTAACCGATTGTAACACAATCGGTAATTTAATACTATACAACATAACCGATTATGAGCAAACGGTAGTCATGTACGAAAATAGTCTACCGATTAACGACATACACAAATGAACAATTCTTCTGTATAAAAAGCTTCAATAATCGGAGGGACTATAAAGTCATAAACCAACCGATTATTAAATATCAATAATCGGACGTTTATTCCTATGATGCACACCGATACTGATACGGGGATACTGATACGGTGACACTGATACGGGGATTCGTCAATTTTCATAAAATGGGGATACGGGATACCGTGGGATACGTGTATTTATCAAAAAAATATTTCATATAATAATAATTCACTCTACTAAAAAATCATAAAACCAAAAAATCCGATGGGTACTATTTTGATTATTAAAGTGAGTAAATATTAAATTTTCACCAGTTTGGGTTTCAGTCTCAATTATGTTAATTGAATGGATAAAATCGCATGTACTCCGATTTCTCTCTAAAACCACATGAAAAACATGACTGCCAATAAGCCTTAAATTTTTGTAGCACCATTTTTTTTAAGCACCATAAAACCAAGTATTTTTTCTTTATAGTCAAAAAATTATTATGTTTAGATATAATTATTCAATATGGTCATGATTACAAATAACTATAAATATTTAGAATTTTAGATTTTATGTATAAATGTATAAATATATAGATTTTTGTATAAAAAAAAAAGTTAGATTATAGGAAGTATCCCCTTATAAAGTATCTCGAGAGGTATCCCGAGTATCCCCTACCCTTTTTGTAATTAAAAAGGTGACACTTTAAATGGAGTATCGATAGTATCCCCAGTATCCCCAAGTATCCGAGATGATATCGAGGTAGCCCGATACGGATACGTCACCAATTTTGAAGTATCCGTGCTTCATAGGTTTATTCATGTATACAACTTCCGATTGTGAGAAATTGAAGCTTTCAATTTGGGGATTTTTTCATATTCGACAGATTTATACATCAAAATATATCTGATTATTGATAATTGGTAGATATTTTACTAAATTAACTACCGAATATATGTCGTTCATGTCATTCAATGCATGAAGAAATCGAATTTTCACGTTCGAAAACACACACGAACGCACATAACATGGATAACATGGGTATTAGAGTTTGTTAACAACATACATGTATGTTTGATGCATCGTTAGCTTCGATCTCGGGGGATTCTCCATTTTCTTCCACAGCGTCGTCTAGGTTTCATCTCCATCAAAGTTTGGATCATTCAACATATACCCCAAATTGTCATCTCTAAACAAGAGCTTGAACCTTGAACTTCAAATAACTTCACGTCCCTTCCCGTGCCCATCCATGTTTATGGAAGTTGGAAAAAATCGGAAGTTGGCAACATATACCCACTTCTTCTTTTTTTTTTTCTTCTTCTTCTCTCACTCAATCGGGAGTTACCTCACAATGAGTCAAAATTTCTTTCCAAACACTAATATATAGACCCCAGCCTACCGATTACAAGAGTTTGCTTCCGATTATTTTGTGAAACTACCGATTATTGTTTTGGCTACCGAATATTATAGTTTTGGCAAGGTTGAATCCCTGACCACTTATAATCGGTAGGGTATAAGTTTTATCATCTGGACATTATGGCAGATTTCAAAATTTCTAAATAAGGATTTTAAAAAAACTCATTTTGGGGCAAACCTATAATGGGGTAGGTTGGGAACCTAATTGTCTTCACGATGTACTACATCGATCCAAATCACGAACCACATGGTTATGCACGGCTCAATACCCTCTAAACCTATGGATTTTTGGCACGAGGTTGGATTTGGGAGCTTAGTATCATCGGGCGGTAAGAAGTAATAAACTCTACCACCGATTATGGTAGATTTCAAAATTCATCACATGAAGGATTTTAGAAAAACTCATTTTGGGGCAACTCTATAATCGGTAGGTTGTGGAACCATTTGTCTTACGATTATGGATACATCCAAATCCGCGAACCACATGGTTATGCATGATCTGTACACTCAAAACCTATGGAATTCGGCAAGGGTTTGATCCGGGGATCCTTACAATCGGTAGGTTGTTAAGTTGGATAGACTACCGATTATGGTATATTTCAAATTCCCTTACATGGAGGATTTTAGAAAAAACTCATTTTGGGGCAACCCATAATCGGATGGTTTGGTAATATATTTAACTCCCGATTAACATTTGCATCCAAAACACAGACAAGTGGTTACATGGTGGCCGTGTACACTCAAAACCTATGAAACATGGCAAAGGTTGGAACTGGGCTCGTTATAACGGTGGGTTATATAATTATATACCCTACCGATTATGGTAGATTTCAAAATTCATTATGTGAAGGATTTTAGAAAACTCATTTTGGGGCAACTTATAATCGGTAGTGTATGTAACCTATTAGGCTTCCGAATATGGCTACATCCTGGCTCAAGCCAAGTGGTTATGGTTGGCTCTGCACCTCAAAACCTATGGTCGGCGGGGTTGAATATGGGGCTCTTATAATTGGTAGTCTTACAAGTTGGATAAGCTACCGATTATAAAAGGGATTATTACCAAGTATCACACAATAATCCCGGTAGGTATAGTTGATTAACCTACCGATTCACCTTTAACCTACCGATTATGGTGTTGGCTACTGGATTATATAAGGGCATATTGGCCATTTCGAAAAATCGAAGATAAGGGGTAGCTTAGATTTACGTTTGTGTGACCTTTTTGTCTTTTAGTGTAAGCCCTAAAAGTGCCAGGATTTTTATGAAC
>JAJJWW010013639.1:0-164392 GCA_023531295.1 Papaver armeniacum
GAGAAGACTTCCGAGGAAGATGATGATGTTGCGCGTTGATGAAACCGAAACAACTTTGGAGAAGAGGGCTAAACCGTTGCCGGGCGCATTGGAGAAGTCGTGTGGCATATGTTGGATTAATTGCCGAGGCGGATGTCGGTAAAAATACGATGATGTTGCCGCCGAGACGACTTCCGGTGATGCCGAGGCCGCTATTGCCGATGTAGCTCCTAGATTGTTGGGGAAAGTGTTTGAAAAGCTCTCGACCGAGGCATTGGCAATTCACACATTAACTTTCTATGACTAGCTTCTTCTTCTACATTGTTTCCATTTCTTAGTTGTTCCGATGTTTTGCGTAATTTGTTTTTTCTTTACCTTCCTTGTATTCACATGGTTGGGTTTCTTCAATTTGCATCCTCGTTTATGTGTTTCTATTTTTGAATAAAACTTCTCATTTTTTATTTTTATTTTGAAAGACCCAAGCCTTCCCTTGAATGGGTTGGTGTTTTTGGTTGTGATTGATGGTTAAATGGCTTCTCAATGATTTAGAATTATTTGGTGTATTTTTCCGAGATTTGGAAAACTCATTCTAAAGAAATGTATGCCTTTTGAAAAAAATTAAACCCTAAAGAAGAATACAAACGGTGCATTCATCTTGGGAGATACAAATATTTTGGGGGAGAAGAATTTCTAAAGGAAATACTAAAAGGAGAGTGGCCGGAAGAGGGTAGTACAGCGTTTAAGATTGAAAAGTTGAGCTATCGCGAGTGAACTATCACACCTCCCGCCTTGTATGTGCTGGGATGAGCTTCCAATAACCTCCCAAAAGGACGTCGCCACCGTGATATGGTCGCGCCTTTCTTTTTCCTTGTAAATTCTACTGTATCAGCTTTTATCTTTACCGCTCACCTTCCCAACTTGAAATGAGTTCACTTTGACCACCATATCTCCGATTTGAATCAAGTTCGGTGTTGTGTAACCGTTTGAATCTTGGTCTCGTCAGTTTTTGATGGCACTTTCCAAATTCTTTGCAAAGCGTTTGAATAGACCATTACCATTCACATCTTCGACACGGCGTCCGCTCTCCCAAAGAGTCGCGCTAAGTCCCCATGATGGTAATAGGGATGAAATGACTGGTTATAGAGAAGACGTTAGGCCAAACTTACTTATGTTCGAATCCATGAAAGAAGCGCCAACAGGTCATCTCAGTGTGTCCGGTTTCATCTGAACTCGTCGATGCGGAAGCAAGTGAGACTGCTTGTTGGAGATTCTTTCGGGCGTTGACATCGATAAAGGGGATGTTCCCAATTTCGCCTTGTTGTCGAAAGTACCCATAAGTGCCCCAATAACATGTCGTAACCCAGCTTCTTTGACAATAATGTGGGAATTTTCTATGCGTTATAGTGTCTCCATCTTGATCTCGAGGTTAATGTAGCCGCACGCGCTCAAGGCTTCCCTCCTGTTCTTAATCACATAAGGGGAAATGGGTAACTTCTGTGTTTCAGAATCCTGGCACACGTAGTCTTGAAAGTAACAATGTTGAAGTCAGAGGCCATGTCGATTAGCGTGTTGTCGAATTCAATACCTATTAAATAGGACGGGCCGTAGTCCCCGCCTGTCCTTTTCGATTTCGGCCGTCGGGAGAGAGCTAGGGATCTTGGCGTGTCTTCCGTGGAGACAAAAAGTCGCCTCGCCCGACACGAGACGATTGAGAGATGTGAAGATATCTTGGCGCCGCACCTTGAAAGGTAGAGAATTTCGCATACATGCCGCATCATGGATCGCACAAGCCCATGCACGTGAGTCCCCGAGACTCCAAAATTCCTCGTCGGGAAGTGGGTCTCATGTACTCCCTAATTTCCTAGTTGAAGTTCCCATGCTTCTATCGTTTCTTTTGAAGATATGTTTTGGCTTGTTGCAATCACTTGGGTGGTGAATAAATATGGGTAGTGGAAGTATTTGGGGTTTTCCATCTCATCCTCGCCTGGCTGTACTGGGAGATGGTAGTCCGATAACATCATCTTGTATCCATGCTTCTAAGAGATCAATCACCTCCTCAATGGGAAACTAGAAATCCAAGGTATTTCCTTTCCCGCCGTGATGACGCATGGGATATTTAGCAATAGCTCTTCCGTGGCTGAGTCGTTCGTCGTGCCGGTGCTTTGCTTTTAGGCCGTTGGTCTGGGCAGCCTAAGGCCATCATTTTTTCTCCATCGTTTACTACGCTCACATATGAGGGACCGTTGTACCGTTTGTTGATGAAATGTCTATTCCCGCGAGTTTCGCGCACGTCTCGGCTCTAGTTGGTCTAGCTCTTTCTAATAATGCTAGTGTTGTCGTTTTGATCGCCCCGGAAGCCTCATGGAGCTCGAAGAATGTCCTGAAACACAGTTCTCTAGAAAGGCACGGTGAAATGGGAGCCATACCGTTGATGCATGAATTCACCAGTTGTTACCGGTCACGTTTGGGTCACGACGCCTAGTGCTTGAACCCTAAATCTCTTAACAATATCCTTTGTATGTTCTTTGTCCCATTGTTACATCCTTCCTAGGTCCGAGAAGGTAACTTGTTCGTACACAAAGAAGTACTTATCAGTAAAATGCTGCAACCATGCCACCCTAGTTGTGGATGATGTTTGCTGCGATGTTGTTGTACCATGTACGCTCTTCCTGGGTAAGCTTATTTCAAACTCCCTCACGAAGAACGCGATTGTATTCATTTTCGCCTAGGACTCCAAGAAGGAGAGACATGATCACGTGAATTTTCGGTGCCATCGACAGGGTGAATTGAGGAAAGTAGTATCCTCTTAGAAGAGAAATTCTTTGTATTTCGGATGGGTAAGGAGGTCGATGCCGATGCACGTCTATTTCATCATTCCCGATTCGATTCTCGGAGAAGTTGCTCCATATCCTCTCCCGTAACAAAATTGTACGTGACTTCTTTCCAATGGGATTCGGCACGAATCTCTTCCAACCGCGTGAGACGCGGGCTTCACCGAGGTGCTAGCGTCTGGGGTGTTGGAGGTGTTTCTAAACGTCTATAGAGGGCGTGGACTCACGCAGCAGCCGCCCGTCGTGGTTTTGAAAAACAAGTACTTCTTCGAGTCGAAAGCATATCCGTCTTGGCTCTAGAGAGAACTCCGCTCCGTTCCATCAAATCAGCGATGGTGATACTGGTCGCTTCCTCTCGGTTCCTCCGGTTTCTCGTCCTGTCAGGGGAAGTTAGAGTCTTAGTGGCGGTTGGAGGCTCCATGCTTGACGAAGAGGTAGGAGCGGCAGCAAAGCAGCTCGCCCCGGGTGACCGGTGGCGATGGTCCAAGGAGCGTTCGCATCGCCAGATTAACAAGCGTTGTATCACTGGGGAGTGAACGACTCTGGCCCCGTGACCCATGTGCTACACCAAGAAGTGCTTAGATGTTACCGGGGTCAGTAGGTGGCGATATAGCGATACAAAGAAGTAGCGTTAACACGGGGACGGATCAGCGTTGGTGTTTTTCTGGCACTGATCCGGATCTCGAGTTCCACCATGTTGCAGTTGTGGGGTGAAAGGTGATATCGGCAATTTGGAAATCGATATTGCAACCCAGGAGATTGATCTCCCAATCGCGGGTCGCCAATTGCTTGAGGGTGAAAACTAGCTTCTCCCGATTTTGATAATTTCTGTTTCAGGGTGAGAAACGACTTAAACCCTAAACAATGTACTGCAAGGGAGTACTTTAGATTTGAGAGATCAACTGCATACAACCGACCTAAACCAAGAAACGGTGGTTCCGCAGATTGCCGGCCACAAAGCGAAGGAGAAGGGTTGGTTTTGGTGAGGGTAGCTTAAAAAAGTGTTGAGACTGCAATAGTTGATTCCGAAGAGAAGAAGTTTTACGACTTGTATTAGAAAGCTCTGAAGCTCACGTACGGAGAGCTAGCAAATGTTTTCTCGAGTGTTGTATGCTCCCGACATGAACTTGTTGTTCTATGGAAATAGGTAATGCCTATTTATACAAGTCAAGTGAAACGACTTCCTGGTCTCTCATTAAGAAAAATGAAAACGGGTGAGTAAATGGGAGGAGGTGGTAATTTAACGTCCGGAATTGATATTCCATAAAAGAAAGAGTTTCACCATTACTCCTTGTATTTACTAACCGCCTAATCCTTATGACACTTTCTTATAATGTGCGTAGTGTACGCGCACGTTGTAAACCGTCAAACCAATACCCAATGAAAGATCCTGGGCTTGTGACATGCGTTGATGTCTCGAGTGTGTTTCGTGGAAAACATGTAGCACGTTGTTGTTTTCCAACAGTTGAGCTTGGGAGACTTACCGGCTCTAAGTGGTTCGATCGGCCGAGATTTTACATCTTAATAGGAAAGATAGTCGATTGATTATTGCAACCCTTCGTTTGGTAGCAGTGGCATGAAAGCATGATCGTATGGCTTTAATATGGCTTAGTTTAGGCGCGGCCAAAAGTTAGGGTTTTGGCTTTGTTTAAGCGCGACTAAACTAGGGCCAAAGTTTGCCATGCGTTGGCCGGTAACCTTGGGACGACTAAGATCTTGCACCTTAGATGAAAAAGTGGCGATTGATTGTTGCAGTCTTCGTTTTGTAGCCGCATAGGAAGGTCGGTATGGTGTGGCGCGACAAGGTGGATTTGGCATGCCATTGGCACATGTGGTATGGTATGCCTTGGCGCTGGCTTGGCGTGGCCAAAACTAGGAGTTTGGGCCAAAGGTTTACCATCGTTGTTTGGCGACCTTGGACGGCTAGGATTTGCGTCAGGATGGACCGGGTGGTCATGCTGATCGTCGCACTCTTCATTTTGGTAGCCGCAATAGGAAGGCCGGCATGGCATGGCACTAAGAAGGCGGTTGGCATGCCATTGGCACATGTGGCATGCCTTGGCGCGGTTTGGCGTGGCCAAAACTAGGTTTTATGCCAAAGGTTACCATCGTTGTTTGGCGACCTTGGGACGGCTAGGGATTAGCATCTAGGATGGAAGGGTGTTCATTGATTGTTGCACGCCTTCGTTTTGGTAGCCGCATGGGGAAGGACGGCATGGTATGGCGCGGCAAGGAGGTTACCATGCCATTGGCACATGTGGCATGGCATGCCTTGGCGCGTTTGGCGGCCAAACTAGGATTTTGGGACAAAGTTTACCATGCTTTTTGGCGACCTTGGGGCTAGGATTTGCATCAGGATGGAAGGGTGGCCGTTGATAAATCGCCAACTTCGTTTTGGTAGCCGCACAGGGAAGGCCTAAGACATGGCGCGACAAAGGCGGTTGGCATGCCATTGGCACATGTGGAATGCCTTGGCGCCGTTTGGCGTGGCCAAAACTAGGGTTTTGGGACAGAGGTTACCATGCGTTGGTTGGCGACCTTGGACGGCTAGGATTTGCATCTAGGATGGAAGGGTGGTCGTTGATCAACGCACGCCTTCGTTTTGGTAGCCGCATGGGGAAGTAGGCATGGTGGGGCTAAGGCAAAATGGCGCGATGGCTTGGCATAGTGGTGCCAAGGTTTGGTGCGGACGGCTTGGCATGGTGGGGCCAAGAAAAGGTGCGGTTGGCTTGGCATGGTAGGGCCAAGCTAGGGTTTGGCATGCCATTGGCGCATGGTGCGGCTAGAATGGTTGGGTCCAAGGCAATGTGCGGTTGGCATGATGGGGCCACCGGTTTTGGCATGCCCATTATGCATGGCGCCGCTAACATCACATGGTTGGCATGCCTCGCGCGAGACGCTACCTGGCATGGTTTGCCATTTGTGCGGCTGCATGGTTGGCATGCCTTGGCGCATGGTGCTGCTAGCATGGTTGGCATGCCTTGGCGCGAGAGATGTGGCTGGCATGGTTTGCCATTGGCAGCAGCGGTGCTGCTGGCATGGTTGGCATGCCTTGGCGCAAAGATGTGGGCGGCATGGTTTGCCATTGGCACGCATGGTGCGGGCTGCATGGTTGATATGCCTTGGCGCTGAGAAGATGAGAATTAGGGTTTGGCATAGATGATGTCGGTCAATGTTAAGGATTCTGCCGTGGAACATGACCCATTTAAAAAAAAAAAAAGGTACCCCGGTAATTCTTGCATAAGCATGCTGATAGATTCAATAAATGTGCTAATGGTCATAGTGACGTCATGTCACCAGACAGATTTCGATTTAACCCTAAGCTAAAAACCACCATCAACAGGAACATGTGGGGGTCTTTAATTATTCACCAATTATGGACATATTTCTATGCAAAAACTTATCGTTTTGAGTGTTTTTTGTATTGTCGATTATGATTAATCAGCCATGAAAATAAAGAATGTATGCAAACTCTAGGTTAATGTTCTACGTGGATCAAAAACAATCGTCCATACAAATGAAGAACATGTGTCGATTCTAAATTGATGTTCTTCATGGATTAAGAACATCAAGAACCATATGTTATATATGTGAAGAACATATGTTGATTCTTGCATGTTGATGTTCTTTATAGATCAAGAACATCAAAAACAATGGTCGATGGATCTCGGACTTTAAGTTTTCCTATATTTTGAAATTTTCGGATCCAAAGAAGGTCAAATTTTCAAAGTAACTTACACTAGTTAGTTAATGTGATCATTTTGAAGTAATTTATATACAAAAATTGAATTCAATTTTCCAAAAAATATCTAACACGATTATATAATTACTAATTAAATTAGTCACAAGATAAATAGTTTTACAAACCTTTTTTTATTAAATTACTTCAAAATGATCACATTTTATCTACGTTAAATCTTTCAGATTAGTTGGGTGAATGTCTTTTGAGAAAATTTTTTCGGAAAATGGGTCATTTGTCCAAAAAATTTAAAACACGGTTCAAATGGACAAGTAAAAAAAAAGTACGGGTGAAATAGCCAAAAAAAAATAGCAAGGATGAAACTCGGATTCATCCCGGCTTATACTTAAAAAAAATAGCAAGGACGAAACGGGATGCATCCCGTGTAAAATAAAAATAAGAAAAAAATATTTGAAATTGGACAGATGAAACTGGTTACATCCCGCTATTTTTAAATTTTTGTCCATTTAAACAGTATCTTTTTAATTTTTGGCTATTTAAACAGTATCAAAACCTAAGTGTCTTTTTCACCCAGGAATTGTTGATTTTGGTCTTTTTAACCAATTTTGTGTTTTTTTTAGGCTTCCCATTTTCTTGGCAATTAGGTACATAAATTCCTAGAATGATGTGTAAGGTCATACACATGCACCAAATAGAGCAAGACTGCAAACCTAGTTAGCAATTCGAATTGTAAACGTTTTAACGGCAAAGCGTCACGAGTATTATACCGGTTTGTAAAATTGATCGGCCCAAGATTCGGTCAACGGGACGTGATTCACAATGGTCGGAACGGCATACGACGTGTATAATTCGATTTATAAATGTGAGTTCTCTAAAAATTCTAGTATCTATATATACTAAATAATTTATATTTATAAGGTCATAGACCAATTTTTATGCATATGTGTGAGTGTTTATGGGTAAAAATCGTTTCGCCGATTTTGGTAAGTTCTGGTAGGTGAGTGAGAAACTGGTTCAAACCTAAACAAATGTGCTCGCACGTGAGCACTTTATAGATTCGAGAGATTATCTGCACAAGTCCGGCCTAAACCAAGAAATGGCCGTTCGCACTTGCTTCGGTCACAAAGTGGAGGAGAAGGGTTGATTTGGGGGAGGGAAGCAAACAAAAGGTGTTGAGGCAGGAATAGTTAGGAGAGTAGTATCTCGACAGACGTAAAGTGAAAGCTTAGGAAGCTTGCAAGAGATGAAAGCTTTTGGAGAGCTTGCAAGATTGCCTTTTCTCGAGAGTGTAGTATTTTCTCCGACCGAGACTTGTTGTCAGGTGGAAATAGGTAAGACCTATTTATACAAGTCGAGATTGAAAACGTGACTGGTCTCATGAAGGAAGAGAGTAAAGGGTGAAATAATGAGAGGAGGTGGTAACCGCATGGTGTTAATGGGTGAAAACGTTTTCACCATTATTTCCTCATTTATTTGACCGCTTTATTCCTTTTCACGCTTTCTTAATGTGAGCGTAGTGTACGCCTGCAAGTTGTGACCGCCAAACCAAAACCTTGGAAAGCATCCCCGCCTTGTGTTGATGTCTCGAGTGTTAGTTGCATATTGAGTGCAAGTGGTTCGCTTAGTGCGCATGTGGCATGTGCCAATGACGTGTGTGGAATGCCTTGGTGGTAGGTTGCACGGTTTGCAAGTTAGGCTGTCAACATGTGTTTGGCATGTGCCAATGGCATGTGCGAAATTCCTCGGTGGTAGGTTGCACGGTTTGCAAGCTAGGCTACCGGCGTGTGTGTTTGGCATGTGCCAATGGCATGTGCGGAATGCCTCGGTGGTAGGTTGCGGTTTGCAAGCTAGGCTACCAACAAGGTGTGTTTGGCATGTGCCAATGGCATGTGCGGAATGCCTTAGTGGTAGGTTGCACTAGTTTGCAAGTTAGGTTACAGGCGTGCATGTTGGCATGCGCCAATGGCATGCGTGGCCGTTAGGGCGTGGCCTGGTAATGAAAAAGCTACCAAGAAGCATGTTGGCATGTGCCAATGGCATGCGCTGTCGTTAGGTCAGTAGGTTCAGTAAGAAAAGCTACAATGAGCATGTTGGCATGTGCCAATGGCATGCGTACGTTAGGGCCGTGGCTTTAGTAAGAAAAGCTACCCAATGAGCATGTTGGCATGTGCCAATGGCATGCGTACCCGGTCATGTTGGCATGTGCAATGGGCCGTGGCTTTGGTAAGAAAAGCTACCGCCGAGCATGTTGGCATGTGCCAATGGCATGCGTGGTCATAGGGCCGTGGCTTTGTAAGAACCGCTACTGAGCATGTTGGCATGCCAATGGCATGCGTGGCCGTTAGGGCCGTGGCTTTGGTAAGAAAAGCTACCAGCGCGCAGGTTGGCATGTGCCAATGGCATGCGTGGCCGGTAGGGCCGTGGCTTTGGTACGAAAGCTACCGGCGAGCATGTTGGCATGTGCCAATGGCATGCGTGCCGTTAGGCCGTGGCCTTGGTAGGAAAAGCTACCCGGCCCGAGCATGTTGGCATGTGCCAATGGCATGCGTTACTTGGGTAGGGCCGTGGCCTTGGTAGGAAAATCACCAGCTGAGCATGTTGGCATGTGCCAAATGGCATGCGTGGTCTGGAAATATGGCTTGTGGTACGTGTTGGCATGTGCCAATGGCACATCTGGCCCTAGTTGCACGTTTTGCAATCCTAGGTTGCTATATTTGGCATGCGCCAATGGCATAGCGGCTTGAAATACGGTTTGTTGTACGCGTTGGCATGTGCCAATGGCACGTACGGCCATGTTGACCTAGTTGTACGCATTTTTGCAAGCTGGCGCTATATTTGGCATGCGCCAATGGCATGTGACTTAGTTTGGCATGGTTGCCAATGAAAGTGCGATATGTAGTTTGGTTTTGCGTCGCCGCCATGGTGTGCGAGTGTGCGGCTTGGTTTTAGCGTTGTTGTCATGGTGCGCATGATGCGGTTTGGCTTGGCATTGTTGCCATGGTGCTAGCAGCGGATTGGTTTGGCATTGTTGCCATGGTGCTAGCAGCGCTTGGTTTGGCATTGTTGCCATGGTGCGCGATGCGCTTGGTTTGGCATTGTTGCCATGGTGTGCGGCTTGGTTTGGAATTGTTGCCATGGTGCGTAGTGTGCGGCTTGGTTTGGCATTGTTGCCATGGTGCGCAGTGTGCGGCTTGGTTCGACATTGTTGCCATGGTGCGCAGTGTAAATACTCTTAGTTAATGTGTTGCGGGTAACACTAGGTCATGGGGTTTATTTACACCTGAGTTAAATGCTCTTAGTTAATGTGTTGCGGGTAACACTAGGTCATGGGGTTTTACGATTTTACCCCTTGTTTAAAAACCACCATCAACATTAAGTCCCCGCTTAGCTCGGAACAGGGCTTTGTTGAGCGAGGTAACCATAAGATGGTGACAAACTATCATTGACAAACCATAAAGAGAATTGAGGAGGCTTGTCTCGACCTTTTATAAATAGGATTTGGAATCCTTGCCTCTGGGAGTTTTGCACAAATGGGAGGTTGGCTGGTGGTGGGGCCAGTGCAGCTTGGCGACGTTGGGATGTTGGCGTGAGTCGGGAACCGGAGTGTGTTAGTTTGGTGGGACCGGACCGCAGGTGTGGAAGTCGGTGCGTGCTTGTGGGCGTGACTTGGGAAACCGAGCGTGCTAGCCGGTGGGACTGGGCGCAAGGTGTGCGTGCATGGCAGAGGCCCGGGCGTGGCTTGGGAAACCAGGCGACATAGTCAGGTTGGGACCCTTGGGCGCAACTTGGGCGACATTGGGAGGTTGGGCGCCCTTACGCCTATGTATATAAAGTCCCTTTCTCCCATCTTGCACTTTCATCTTTTCATCCTTTCCTACCAGCGACAGAGTCATAAAGAAGAACCAACTTCCAAGTATGTCTTCCAAGATTTCCTTTTATGTAAATGTAAACCCTAGGCGTTTTTCTTTGTGCATATAATTTACGGCGTGTCTCTTGTAGAAAATATTGTATGTATGCAACCAAGGAAATACTGCATATATTATTTGAACCCGTAGGAAAGTGCTCCATATATTATTTTGAACCCGAAGAAGGTTACTCAGACGCACTTGAGCCCGTATAAAATACGCGTATATAATTTTGAACCCCGAAGAAAATACCGCGACTGCGTGTGCGCTTGAACCCGTAGAAAATACCGTACATGAATCCCGAAGAAGAATACTTGTATATATGCTCCATACGACTTCGAACCCTAGAAATATTGTATATATGATTTTTCGGTCTGAAAGAAATCTCACAAGCGATTTGAACCCGTAGAAAAATACTCCATATAATTTTTGAACCCGAAGAAGGATACTGTAGGCATACTTGAACCCGTATAAAATACCGCGTATATAGTCTTGAAACCGAAGAAAATACTGCGTATATAGTCTTGAACCCGAAGAAAATACTGCGTATATAGTCTTGAACCCGTAGAAAATATGCCCTCTCTTTTTCTTTTTTTTTCGGGTTTTCCTCTTGTTGGGCGTTGTTATATGTCGCGGAGATAATTTTGTGTTTTTTTTTTTTTTTTTGTGTGCAGGTATCTTGTTGCTAAGTTGTTATTAAGAGATCCGACAAGATGTTACCCAACAAAATTTCGCTCTCATCAAAGGATGTCCATAATTCGAGACCAAACATGATGATGATTTTTTGCCAAGAAACTTGTCTCCGCTCGGGAAAAATCACCTAGGTTTCGTGCCAATTTTGTTAACCGGTGGTGAAGATGAAAAGAAGACACGCTCGGTTCGCCAGCAGAACACCATACGCTCTGATCTTCATAAAGGGGTATATTCCTCTTCCAATATTGATTTCAGGATGTGCCAAAGCCCATTGCGTTCTTTTGGTAGATGGGTTGAGTTCATGGTGAGTAAGGAGCATATAAATACCAACTTGACGCGAGCGCAGATTATTGATGTTGTCAGAGCTTCAGTAAATCTCCAGATTAGGAAGGATATCTCGGGATTGGTTGCTTTCATCTCTAGATGGTGTTCGGACACCCATACTATCATATGTAGATGGGGTGAGATAACTTTCTCCTTGGAGAGTGTGGCTCTCTTCAATCTTCCGGAAACTCGGGAATCTTAAAATCCAATTATCCGAAAGTGAGGGGAAGATGTGGGATGACCTTGCCGCTAAGTTGGAAGATTTCGCTGGAAAGACTCCACCGTGAAGTCGAAGGATTCTGTCTAGAAAGAGGATGAAAGGTGCCTTACAACTGGTGGATATCTCAATGGTTTTCTGAGACGAGTGGAATCGAAAAGCGGTGATCTTCACATCAGTAGCACTTTTGGCTCTCTCGGTTGTCTAGAGACATTTTTGTGATGGTTCCGTAAGAAGGAGATAAGACCGAGTTGCTAGTGATTGCCGTGGAAGTTGGCAAAAGGTGAACTTCTTCCCATTGGCAAGTTATTCCTGGGTTCCCCGATGTGCATCCGGATCACCCGGTTCGAACATGTGAGTTTCGAATGGTTTCATGAAAGTGAATTCATATGTGCACGTTGATTTTCCGTGTATGCCTATGGGAGCACTTTGAGAAGTATGCTCCAAAAACCGATGCCTTCGATTCCCGCTGAGTTGGGCGCTCTCGAATTCTTCGATGGGTGAACAGCATCCAAGAGTTGGCGTGAGCTTGGTTAGTCTTCTTGATAAGTCGTATGAAATCAATTTTCTCCCATGGGAGCCGGTCCATAGGTCGGTGACTCAAATTGACACCTTTGCTTCTCGCTCCGCTCATGTCTTTGTCTTCACGATGGCGATTTGAGCGTCTGGTGAAAACTTGTTCATTCAAAGTCGCTGTCAGGTTATATGCCATCTTTCTTCATGGGGTGTTTCCGGATAGTCGCTACAATATTGACCGTCTTCGTCGTCACATGGGTTTCGATCAAGGGGTACCTCTTGCTTACCAGTAGGATGCTTCCTAAGGATTCAGGTGCGTGCCGCCCTCAATGCCAGTGCCCTCGAGTAGGGTATCCGCCTTCCCTTCTTATAAATGGGAAGAGTAACTCGACGACCTTTGGCTATAATGAGTTGCAGTGCGACGAGTTTATTATGATCCAAGCTTTTGTGAATAACGTGGTGGAGAACGTTCGTTGTAAACCTTCCCCGGCAGTTTTGAAGAAGTATCCAATGTTGAGAGATCTCGGCGAAAGTTGCCTAAAGAACTCCGGAAAGTCCCAGGCCAAGGCGGAGAACGAAGAATCGTGTGGGCGGGTTCGGACGGTTTTTCAAAGATCCTCCCACGGCTCTCGTGTCTTCGGTTCTTCCAATAACCAGGTATGTGTCGCTTCTTCATTGGTTTTGCCTCAAAACGCGTGAATTTCTCTTTGAAGACATGTGCCTTGTTTCTTCAGTGGCTTGGTAGTGTTAATTCGCCGCCCTTGCACGTTGCCGAGACGCAATTTCTTCAAAGAATTGCAGAAAGACTGAGCCTTCTCATAGCGGTGATGAGTGGGGAGAAAGAAGAAAGTTCGACGAGTGAGAGTGATTCCTCGCAAAGACCGGTTCTTTTTTAGAAGTGGTTCGGTGAGTTTCGCGCTTCTTTTCTCTCTTCTTCTATTTCTTCTTTTTGAAAAATGTCTAACTCGAGTTCGCAGGAGGAATCCGATTCGGAGGATGATTCGGGGGGTAGAGGCACACGAAAACTTGCCTTGGTGACCACCGCCGGTGACTTGGAGACGGGCGTTAGCCAATTGCGGCACAAGATGTGGCTCAAACGACGGATGATTCTCTCGATGGTTGTTGCCGTAGACATGGAGGAAGACCCTTTGCAGTCATGAGGCCGGTGCAAAGGCGCCATTTTTGATCCTCCGTACTTGGTTCCTTATCCATGTCATGTGCCGGTTGGCAAGGCTTCAGCGTGTAGGCTAAGCACGAGGCGTTGTACACCGTATGGGAGAAATACGGATATATGGCCACAACCAAGAAAGTCACTAGTCGATTTGCACTTTGGTTAAGCGTGTGGAAGAGGCTTTATCTTCCATCGAGGATATGCGTGGAGGTGACTTTGGTCACACCGCTTCGAAGACGTTATTGCCGACCGGGAGCACCATCGCAACGTGTGCGTAGAAAAGGAGTTCAACACTTCGTGGTTTGTCGAAGGCCTTGCCGAGATCCAAAAGTTGAAAGATGCGGCAATCGAAAGCCTTTCCGCCGAGGAGATTGCACGACAGAGGTGGAACTCGAAGAACTTTCCAAGATGTTGACTATGAAGAGAGCGGCTCTTGAAGATGCAAAGTTGACTTTTCCAAGAAGAGCGTGACTTATGTTGGATAATTTTTCTTGAACGTCGCTAAACTTTCATTTAGGTTCTCCTTTTTTTTGAAAAGACATATTGGATGTCCGGTTCAAAGCTTGACCTTTGATAAAGCGCCGGGTAACTTTTGAGGATATTGGATTATTTCTGGGATGAATGGTTTTGATAATATGACTCTGATTATGTTTTTGGGAAAGGAATATTGCTTTTATGAAAGTGTGTGCTAGCAATAGGCACAATACTCGGTAGTATAATTGTAACACCCCGTGTTTTTAGCATGGCGCATGCTAAAAGATGCGCCATTTGCTTGTGATGAAGCTTCATCCAAAGCTTCCGTTAGCCGTGAAAAAGGTGGATTGGGTTAAGGCCAATACCGCGCCAAAAATGGCGATTATGTTTGGCATTTGGCCAAGGGACAATATTGCATCATCATGATGCATTAAGTCACTGGATAGGTGGCCTTGAGCTTACAAATAATCATTTGCGCATTATGAGAGTTATTGGCCAACAACCAATATTGCACAATCATTGTGCATCGACCGCAGAGGGCTGGTCGAGAGAATATTGCATAATCATTATGCGAGAAAATAAAGAGAATGTCGCATAATCATTGTGCAACAGACGAACGAGTGGTGCACGATCATCGCTGACTTCGGGAAGGCCGCAACTTACGGCTTTGGAGTTGGTGAATGAAAAGTCCTTCCCTAAAAATGATTTGAAGAAATGCAAATAAGACATATATAGGAAGGGACGTTGCAGAAAAGTGAAGCACGATCATTGTGCGGCATGACATACGATTGACGGTGGTGCACGATCATTGTGCAAGAAGGCAAACTCGCAATCATTTTGGTCATTCCTAAATTCATGGCAACGGCCATGAATAGTGAAGCATGTCAATATGCTCCCTTTTCATACTTGTAGAAATTCCATTAAGACATATATAGGGAGGGTAGTTGGTCAAGGTGCATATGTGGACTATGTACCAAGTAAGCTTCATACTAGTTTTAAGAGCATAAATGATGCCTAAGGCTCATTTATAGTTGCGTAGCCCTTCGAAGAGGGTATTTGATGCGTTGGCATCACTATGCCACGGGCGCGGACCCGATGATGCATAATCATTATGCATTCATGGAATGGCCTATACGAACCAGGCCATTATCGTTTTTGCTAGGCCACAGCCTTGCAAACGATTTGGTTTAAGTCATCCTTCGCGGATGAACTACGGCTCGTGCTTGATCCCTTAGAGTAGGGAAGGGTACGTAGGCAGCCGCAATGAGTTGCAGATTGCCGGTCCAAAGACGTTGGCCCTCATATCATCTAAGCTCGGTGAGCTTCGACGCAAGAGATGATTGGCGACTTGATGAGGCTTAGTTGCATGCCGCAGGTAGGTGGATGCTCATACTTCCTATCAAGTTATAAAGAGATGGTAAGCGAGGTAACGGGAAATGGCAAGGGCTTGGTGTGGCCTACGCTAAAGTCTAAGGCTTATGCCTCGGACAAGACACGGCAATGTGACGGTTGTTTCCCTAGATAGGAAATTCATTTATGAATTCCCTAAGTAAAGGTAAAGCCGAGACGCATGAAAAATGCATCGGCATTGGCCTTATGGCCTTAAACCTTTCGCTGACAATGGTGGGTTGGAACAAGTGTGGAAGCTAGTTAGTCGTGTCATGCTCCACGAGCATGCTCGCAAGGGCAATTGGACGTGCATTTTCCTAGCTTTGAGGCCCTGGATCGTGCTTCATCATGGCGCACCGGGGAGATTATCGCCGGCTGGGGCAACGCGCCAAAGGCGTAATTTTCCCGGTCCGTCACGAATGGTATCGTAGCAAGTTCCGAGAAAACTCTAGGGACTTGTGTATGAGTGGACTCATTGGCGAGTATTTTCCTTGATGGAAACTTAAAGTTGAGAGTAGGCCAACTTCGCGCGGAAAGAGTTTGTAACCGCTTGAGCTGGGCTTACTTTGCAAATCGAGTTGAGCTTGTATAAGTACCGTGAGTTTGCCAGCCTCTGGCACCCCGTCCCACGAGCATCCTAAGACCGTCTAGGAAGGTGGGTAGACAAATGGGACCGATCATCCTCACACGTTGGCCCTGGCCAAGGGTGTGCGTTGTCGCCCTGGCTAGCATCCCACACGAGTGGCAACCCTAAATCCGTCGGGACGGTGGCTTGCATCCAACCGCACCGGCATTAGAGATTGGTCCTCACAAAGTGTTGGGTGCTAGGTTTTGCCTTGTCATTTCGGATGACATCTTCCAACCTTGTGAACTTTAGGACTTCGAGTGCGTAGTATGGGATGCGCATTCAGATACCGGTCGAGATATCCTCTTGGCACTGGCCAATGCGATTCTTGGTATTGTTGTGGGTACATTTGGATTCCGGGGCAGGTGGTATGGGACATGTGCTCGAGAAGGTCTAAATTGTTGTTCATGACAACTTGAAGAAACCCGTGATTTTCGAGCATCCGGTATGGGACTTTTGCTCGGGAAATCCAACTTGAAGAGATTGTCCACAATAGTTTTGGTTTTGAATTTCGGGACTAAATTCTTTCAAGGGTGTGATAATGTAACACCCGTGTTTTTAGCATGGCGCATGCTAAAAGATGCGCCATTTGCTTGTGATGAAGCTTTCATCCAAAGCTTCCTCAGCGTGAAAAAGGTGGATTGGGTTAAGGCCAATACCGCGCCAAAAATGGCGTATTATGTTTGGCATTTGGCCAAGGGACAATATTGCATCATCATGATGCATTAAGCCACTGATAGGTGGCCTTGAGCTTACGGGCGAATCATTGCAAGATATGAGAGTTATTGGCCAACAACCAATATTGCACAATCATTGTGCATCGCACTGCAGAGGGCTGGTCGAGAGAATATTGCATAATCATTATGCGATAGGCCAAAGAGAATGTCGATAATCATTGTGCAGCAGACGAAGAGTGGTGCACGATCATTGCGCGATTTTTGGGAAGGCTGCAACTTACGGCCTTGGGAGTTGGTGAATGAAAAGTCCTTCCCAAAATGATTTGAAGAAATGCAAATAAGACATATATAGGGAAGGACGTTGGCAGAAACGGTGAAGCACGATCATTGTGGCGCATGACATACGCGGCGGTGGTGCACGATCATTGTAACAACGTAACGAAAACAAGAATCATTGCTCGGTCATTCGTAAATTCATGGTAACGGCCATGAATAGTGAAGCATGTCAATATGCTCCCTTTTCATACTTGTAGAAATTCCATTAAGACATATATAGGGAGGGGTAGTTGGTTGAAGGTGCATATGTGGACTATGTACCAAGTAAGCTTCATACTTAGTTGGGAAGAGCATAAATGATGCCTAAGGCTCATTTATAGTTGCGTAGCCCTTCAAGAGGGTATTTGATGCGTTGGCATCACTATGCCACGGCATGACCCGATGATGCATAATCATTATGCATCTTGGCGGAATGGCCTATACGAACAAAGGCCATTACCGCTTTTGCTAGGCCACAACCTTGCAAACGATTTGGTTTAAGTTTGATGGTCCCTTCGCTGATGAACTACGGGGCTCGTGCTTGATCCCTTTAGAGTAGGGAAGGGTACGTAGGCAGCCGCAATGAAAGGCAAAGATTGCTCGGTCCAAAGACGTTGGCCCCTCATATCATCTAAGCTCGGAGAGCTCGACGCAAGAGATGATTGTGGCTGACTTGATGAGGCTTAGTTGCATGCCGGTTAGTGGATGCTCATACTTCCTATCAAGTTATAAAGAGATGGTAAGCGAGGTAACGTGGGAAATGGCAAGGGCTTGGTGGGCCTACGCTAAAGTCTAAGGCTTATGCCCTGGACAAGACAATTTTAATGTGACTGGTTTGTTTCACTAGATAGGAAATTCATTTATGAATTCCTAAGTAAAGGTAAAGCCAAGAGACGCATGAAAATGCATTGGCATTGGCCTTATGGCCTTAAACCTTTCATGGGACAAGGGTGGGTTGGAACAAAGGTGGAAGCTAAGTTAGTCGTGTCATGCTCCACGAGCATGCTCGCGAAGGGCAATTGGACGTGCATTTGCCTAGCTTTGAGGCCCTGATCGTAGCTTCATCATGGCGCACCGGGGAGATTACTGCACGGGGGTAACGCGCCAAAGGCGTAATTTTCCATTCACATAATAATGGTTTTACTAAAAACCTAAAACAAATCGTATATCTTTGCGTAGTAGTCGAATTTACTCACTTCATAGGTTTTGCGAACATGCCCTCTTCATGTAAAAGGCGGGTTTTTGGGTAGCACGCCGGTTAGTCCCCAATTGTCGGTAGCGTATTCAGCGAGTCCCCGGTTTTTCGGTATAGTTTTAACAACCGATAACCGGGTTGTCCGCAGTTGAGCTCTGACCGAGTCGCAAGTCCCCAATCGCCGGTAGCATCTTCAACGAGTCCCCGCTTTTTTCGTGTAGTTTTTGCAAAAAATCGTAACCGGTCGTCCGGTAGTTGAGTGGATCGAGTCGCCTTCCCTACCACCTTGACATCTGGGTCGAAGAAAGAGATCGGCAGATCGACATTGTAGCCGATAGATCAATCCTCCCACCGTGGTCGCCAATTGTTTATGGGTAAAAATCGTTTCGCCGATTTTGGTAAGTTCTAGGTGAGTGAGAAAACCTGGTTCAAACCTAAAAAAATGTCTGCACGTGAGCACTTTATAGATTCGAGAGATCATCTGCACAAGTCAGGCCTAAACCAAGAAATGGCCGTTTCCAGACTTGCTTCGGTCACAAAGTGGAGGAGAAGGGTTGATTTGGGGAGGGAAGCAAAGAAAGGTGTTGAGAGAATAGTTCCGGGAGAGTAGTATCTCGACTTGTATCGTAAAGTGAAAGCTTAGGAAGCTTGCAAGAGATGAAAGCTTTTTGGAGAGCTTGCAAAGTTGCCTTTTCGAGAGTGTAGTATTTTTCTCCCGACCGAGACTTGTTGTCCAGTGGAAATAGTAAGACCTATTTATACAAGTCGAGATTGAAATGTACCCCGGTCTCATGAAGGAAGAGAGTAAAGGGTGAAATAATGAGAGGAGGTGGTAACCGCATGGTGTTAATGGGTGAAAACGTTTTCACCATTATTTCCTCATTTATTTGACCGCTTTATTCCTTTTCACGCTTTCTTAATGTGAGCGTAGTGTACGTAAGTTGTGACCGCCAAACCAAAACCCCGGAAAGCATCGATTTGTGTTGATGTCTCGAGTGCTGGTTGCATCTTGAGTGCAAGTGGTGCTTGCTAGGGGCGCATGTGGCATGTGCCAATGACGTGTGTGGAATGCCTTGGTGGTAGGTTGCAGTTTGCAAGTTAGGCTACCAGCGTGTGTTTGGCATGTGCCAATGGCATGTGCGGAATGCCTCGGTGGTAGGTTGCACGGTTTGCAAGTTAGGCTACCAGCGTGTGTGTTTGGCATGTGCCAATGGCATGTGCGGAATGCCTCGGTGGTAGGTTGCACGGTTTGCAAGCTAGGCTACCAGCGTGTGTGTTTGGCATGTGCCAATGGCATGTGCGGAATGCCTCGGTGGTAGGTTGCACGGTTTGCAAGCTAGGCTACCAGCTGTGTGTGTTTGGCATGTGCGGAATGCCTTGGTGGTAGGTTGCCACGGTTTTGCAAGTTAGGCTACCAAAGAAGCATGTGGCATGTGCCAATGGCATGCGTGGCGTTAGGGCCGTGGCCTTGGTAAGAAAAGCTACCAAATGAGCATGTTGGCATGTGCCAATGGCATGCGCGGTCGTTAGGCCGTGGCTTTGGTAAGAAAAGCTACCAATGCGCATGTTGGCATGTGCCAATAGCATGCGTGGCACGTTAGGGCCGTGGCTTTGGTAAGAAAATCTACCAATGAGCATGTTTGCATGTGCCAATGGCATGCGTGGGTCATGCTAGGGCCGTGGCTTTGGTAAGAAAAGCTACCAATGAGCATGTTGGCATGTGCCAATGGCATGCGTGGCCGTTAGTGGCCGTGGCTTTCGTAAGAAAAGCTACCAGTGAGCATGTTGGCATGTTCCAATGGCATGCGTGGTCGTTAGGGCTGCGGCTTTGGTAAGAAAAGCTACAACCGAGCATGTTGGCATGTGCCAATGGCATGCGTGGTCGTTAGGCCGCGTGGTCTTGGTAGGAAAAGCTACCTCGAGCATGTTGGCATGTGCCAATGGCATGCGTGGCCGTTAGGGCCGTGGCCTTGGCGGTGAAAAGCTACTAGCGAGCATGTTGGCATGTGTCAATGGCATGCGTGGGCAAGTAGGGCCGTGGCCTTGGTTGGAAAAGCTACCAAATGAGCATGTTGGCATGTGCCAATGGCATGCGTTGCCGTTAGGGCCGCATGGCCTTGGTAGGAAAGCTACCATGCGAGCATGTTGGCATGTGCCAATGACATGCGTGGCCTGGAAATATGGCTTGTGGTACGTGTTGGCATGTTCCAATGGCACGTCATGTTGGCCTAGTTGCACGTTTTGCAAGCCTAGGGCGCTATATTTGGCATGCGCCAATAGCATAGCGGCTTGGAAATACGGTTTTGTGGTACGCGTTGGCATGTGCCAATGGCACGTACGGCCATGTTTACCTAGTTGCACGTTTTGCAAGCCTAGGGCGCTATATTTGGCATGCGTCAATGGCATAGCGGCTTAGTTTGGCATGGTTGCCAATGAGTGTGATATGTAGTTTGGTTTTGTGTCGTCATTGCCATGGTGCGCGAGCATGCGGCTTGGTTTTGGCGTTGTTGCCATGGTGCTGCTAGTTGCATGTTGCAAGGCTTGGCTTGGCATTGTTGCCATGGTGCGGTGCAGCGGCTTGGTTTGGCATTGTTGCCATGGTGCTAGTTTGGCTTGGTTTGGCATTGTTGCCATGGTGCGCGCAGTGTGCGCTTGGTTTGGCATTGTTGCCATGGTGCGCAGTGTGCGGCTTGGTTTGGCATTGTTGCCATGGTGCGCAGTGTGCGCTTGGTTTGGCATTGTTGCCATGGTGCGCAGCATGTGCGGCTTGGTTTGGCATTGTTGCCATGGTGCAGCGCATGTGCGGCTTGGTTCTAAGCATTGTTGCCATGGTGCAGGCGGTAGCGGCTTGGTTTTGGAATTAGGGTTCCGTGGTCGAAAACCTAATCCGGGTATTTTGAAAAAAAAATACCCCTATTAATTATTTACACCTGAGTTAAATGCTCTTAGTTAATGTGTTGCGGGTAACACTAGGTCATGGGGTTTTACGATTTTACCCCTTGTTTAAAAACCACCATCAACAGTGGGTTATTTAAAGAAAAATAAAATTAATATGATGATATTAATAATATATACAACATTAGTCATCCAAGAGGACGTGGTATAGTGGTTTAGATGCTTGGTCAATTGAGTTTGAGATCTCTCACCTTTACCTTCAAAATTTTTTCAGTCATTTTTATTTCATAAAAATTACAACAACGTCTAATATTGGGTCGTATGCCCTGGGAGGATAAACCCCAAAAAGTGGGGCCTTTAAAAACGTAAAGCTAAAGAATTTATGGAGAATTGGCGTATCATTCGGGATTCGGGATACGTAAAATTGCGGAACGATTCGCGAATAATCCGGAATGCCACATAATACGCGACTTGGGTTCGGAATTGCAAACGTACGCGAATAAAACGGTAAAATTCGTGATACGGAAAAATTCGCGAATGATTCGCGAATCATTCGCGAACTTACTAACTAGGGACTGCAGGCACCCGATCATGACTCGATTTTATGACTCTTATGAGAAAGAAAGTAGACTATTATAGTGATTATTAATTTATGGGCATTGCTAAATCATTAAAGTAGACAAAGATAAAAGAAATACGCGACACTTTATTTTATTAATTAAAAATAGTAGTCTCAAATCATTGAGATACAATTACAACCATCTTCATCACACAACAGAAAAAATCGTGAGACTGATCAATCAAAAGGTACACCAGAATGGTCGTCCGTTATTAATTGATCAATAACAACATCTCAGTGATGTATTACTGAAACAAGAACTTGACAATAAGAGAAATACACAAAACAAATGAATCCTACAGAATATGGATGGTTGATCAAATGTCAAACACTTGAAACACATTCCTGCCCTATATAAGGAAATGGGCAGTAGGATCCTTCACAACAATGTTGGATATAGAGGAAGCTGCCTGTTGTTCCGCACCATTGTCCTGCTGTATGACAATCGGGATATGCAGAAGCTAAAAGGACACAAAGCATCATAACCAGCACAATGAACAAACTCATAAGTTTTTTGCTCTTCATAATTTGCTGCTAATTTTTCTTCTTCTTGTTGTTGTTGTAAGTGTACATACAGTTATCTATGGATACCTATATATACACAGTTGATGCAACCATTTGGCCTTGGAAAGGAGATGTATGAAGGCATTACTTAACAAAGTCAATGACAACTGTGAACACGCGTTTCGGGTTTCGCTTCCACGTGATCACAAACAATCTTTATAAAAGTTGAATACGTGCACTGAGGTGTGAGAAGCATGGAACAAGCATAGGTAGAAGATAATTCATAGATTCCAAACCCTCTAGTTTGTCATGATCTCATTATCATCTCCGAAGGGATCCAGGATAGATCCGGAATACGAGTATGTAAATGAAACTATCTGCAAAAGGTGAAAGAGACAACGATATACGTGGTTCAAAGACTAAGGCCTACGTCCACGGGTCTGAGGAGATTCACTATAAAATAAATGGTTACAAAGATGATCACAAGATCTTGTGATCATCGAACACATGAGCTAAAACTCACTTACTTCTCCCTATTCTCTCTCCTCTCTCGTTTCTTTCGATCCTCCTCTCAGTGGGGGGGGGGGGGATACATATTTATAGCTAAACTTGGTGGGTCCTACTGACAATGAGTTGTTGAGATCTTATCTTCTTGTGTTCTGTGTGCATTGATGGGCTTGAATATTATCCCGCGGGCGTGGTCCGCGGACTTCTATGTCACCCCGCGGCTTCGACTATATCCCGATTCATCACGCTCGACCAACCCTTGTTTCCATCATTGGTCGTCCACACGCATTTCTCCGAGCTACATTAAATGCGGGTGGTTGGAGCGTCCCCATCCACGCGGTGGTGTCGGTCTCTTGTCATGTCCATGTCAGTTGACTACCTCTCGACCGTTGATCATGTCTTACCTCGTGATGGGTTAAGGCCATCCTTGGGTGCTACGCAGGACTTATCTATCTTGGGTGCCCCTTTATTTCGACCGTTGGTCTTGACAGGATGGCACGTTGTTCGAGTGCCACGGATGCCCCTATGTGTCATCCCGTGAGTGATGTCATCCACGTGACCCTGTTAGCGCACGTGGCAATGGAGATAAATAAGTGTACTTACAATTTGCCCCTCTTCTTGCGATCGGGCGTTTGGCTTTTGTTGGAAGAAGAACCGTGTGGTACGTTTTATCTCCTCATAACTTCTCCTAAAAAGGTGCTACCCGCATTTATTGTGCACGTTTCCCACGTCCGGCCACACCGCCCTTTGGGTAGTGGACGGTTCCTTCCCGGTTCTATATAAAGAGGAGAAGAGTGAGAGAATGTGACTTTAATTCACATTCTCTGCTTTTATTCTTTGTTCTTGTCTTCATCTTCTTAACTTCCTCTCGACACCATCGCTTCTTCTACTGCCAACGCCACCGTGGTTGTCGTGGCTGCCGCCGGCCGTGGGTTGTTACTTGTTGCTTCTTCTTCGTTCGCTGCTGATTGATTCTTCGTGATTCGTGCATGACCTTTTATTCCGTTTAATCACCTTGCTTAAGCTTGTCGAGTTTCGATCTTCCGTGATGATTTGATGATGAGTTTTAAATTTAAATGTACCCTGGGTTTTGAGAGTCGACGCTACCGAGTTGGGTGTTCCATTGGTCATGCTTAGATTTTATTTCTTCTTTTGAGTTCGGATAATGATCTGAGAGTTTAGGCAATCGTTAGATGAAATTTAGGGTTTTCTTCTTTTGCACCTTTCTTTGTTTTGAGATTTTCTCGATTTTGATCTTCTCTGCCTCGATTTGAGTTCCTATTCGTGTTTGTGCCCGCAGACATGTCCGATCATCCGCGGTCCCTTATCGACTCCTCCGTCAAGTCCTCATCGATCTCCCGGAGTGATCCTAATGGTGGGGTGGAGCTTCGCCCCACCTACTCGTGGTAATCTTTCGGATGGACTTAACATCCTCATCCTCCGTCAAAGATCTTCACTTAGAAGGGGTGATCCTCCGCAGGATCTAGATATGCCGCGACTCGTTCTAGAGGTGGGTCTCCTCAAGAAGCACCGAATCCTCGCAATGAACCTTTGGATGTGCAGCCCCTCCGCACTCGGCCTCCAACGCCGACTAACCCATCCGTGCCCGGTTCAAGTAAGTCGACTAAAACTCTTACTTCGAAAAGAAAGGCTACGGAGATAGAGTCTTGGGAGACTTAGTTCCTCCTAAGAGGAAGGTCCGGGTTCTCGTGGAGGATGCTACGGAGGAAGGTTTCGAGGAAGACTATAGTTATTTTCCGTCCTTTATCTCTGGGTAATAAGAAGTTTACCTTTCGACACATTGATCTCGAGGCCTTCAAGGTGAAGCATGGTCTTCGCATTTTCGTGTTCGTTTTATGCCGCCCGATAAAGACATAACTTATGAGATGGTTACCAATTACAAGTACGATGCCTTTCATTTGCCGACACAAACGTGGGTGCTTTCGAGGCTGGTTTGATGTTACCCTTGTATAAATGGGTGATGATTTCTACTATCGGGTCTGTCTAGCCGCGATACCGCTAAGAAAAGTCATAATCATGGGGGTGCAGGTTGACAGGAAACTATCTTCGCCATCTTCGTGAATGCTACCTTCGTAGTAAGGGGAAAACGATGATGACTTGCTATGCCCTAGATTAGAAAAGGAGAAAGGGTGGTATACTCCCGAGAATTTCAACAAATCCTTTGGAGATTATGTTAACGGGAATACTGTAGTCGTGGTCCGGTGCGAGTCTACGGAACATTACTTCGTTAGGGGAAGTTCGCCTTTTGAGCGAGGTAAGTGATTCCAAGATGGCGAGGATTCCACGGTGCCGAAGGTCTTCCTATTCCCCGTCGAGGAGAATCAAGCGTGATCATGACTATGAGTGGTCTGCCTTTGTTCTTGAAGTTGTTGGCCCGTGGAGCTATGGTTGGGTCCTGGTCCCCGTGGTTGGCGACCCATCGTTGGGAGTCTTCCTCGCGGCTTCTCTCCCGCTCGTTACGCGCATTCACCTTTTGGCGGATGAGTTTTTAGGTATGGATTTTGTTTATAGCCGTGATGTTGATGATGCGAAGACTAAGATGTCCTGATGCTAATCTTCCTCCGTGAATACCGATGTTGTTAAGGTGCGTTGTTTGTTTTCTTCGTATGTATGCCCCTACGTTTTCTTAAATAATGTTGATTATGCCAAGGAAAGGTGATGCCAATGGTTCTTTCATCATTACGTGTTGTAGGTGTGTAGAGGTAAGAAGATTAATCCCAAGCAATCATCGAATTCTCCCACCGAGGGTTCCTCTCATTTCGAGGATGTAAATAGTCTCGTGTGTGTGGTGATGAGGGACTCTTCCGATAGGGAAGAGCGAATTGAGACTTCTCCACTTTGTTCAAGAAGGTGATGGCGATCGGGCGATTGACGGTGGAGGTGATGATCCCGGCACTGGTGGTGGTCGTGGTGATCCAAGCTATTGGGGGTGGTCAGGGTGATCCAGCCACTGGTGGTGGTCTGGGTGATTCGGCTACCGGTGGTGGTCAAGATGGCCCGGCCATTGGTGGTGGTCAAGGTGATTCGGCCACTGGTGGTGGTCAAGGTGACCCGGCCACTGCCACTGGTGGTGGTAAAGGTGATTCGGATGCTGGTGGTATTGGTGGTGATGGAAATCATGCCGGGGGGGGTTACTAAGTCCAGTGTGAATGTTATAGATAAAGGTAAGGGACTTGTTCTTAGTAGTGATGACAAGGATGGGGGTGCTTGTTATGAGTTCTCCTTTGGTAAGGTTTTATCCGGGGGAACAGCCATTTGACATGTCCACGGTTATGGGGCTTGTTTCGGACTTCACTGCTTCCATTTGGTGATGATTGGAGTGTTCTCGAGGATAGCTGCGTTGGTGGCCCATCCGCGTGTCCGATCTTTGGGGTTTTGGTAAGTGCCTTCCGAGGGTTTTGTCGGTACCTCCTCCATTTGTTGGTGGGGCCTTGGTGCAAGGTAATGTTGGTGTGCTCATGGTGGGAATACCTCGGACTCTCCCTTAGATGATTTCTCGCGATCCTTAGCTCGCGGATGGCGATGATCTTTGTTTTGGCATGGTCTGAAAGAAAACTTGCTGGTAGTTCCTCATCCCGCCCCGTGATTGAAGGGAAAAGAGTTCGGATGCTTTTACTCGTAGGTTCATGGAGTTAACCCCCGAGGAGGCGGTAGATCGAGGATGGGGTAAAAATCTCGTAGGCGGGCTTGATCTTGTAGTGGATCCTCCCCTACCGTTGTCGACATGATGGCTATTCCGATGGGTATCAATCTGATTACCCCCAGAAGCGGTTATTGGAGGTTTGTCCTGTTTCTTTTTATCCCCGATTTCGTTCGAATATGATGTGAGCTAACTTCCCTCATTTTCTTTGATAGATGATGAGAAGTGAGTATTGTAATCACCAACTTTACCAGGCTCTTTAGGGCCAAATCTGCGAAGCTAGAGGGGAAGCTTCGACATTGTGAAGAGACGCTTTTTTAAGTGTCGAGGCTTCAGATCCGCTAAGGATGAAGAAATAACCGAGCTAAAGAGTTTGCTTAAGCGTAAGGAGCAAGCGGGGCACCAAGAGGCTCGGCCACGTTCGAGTTGGCTCGGATTTAAGGCCAAGTTAGCCGTTGCCGAGGAAAATTCCTCATCCATTTGTGTCTGCGCTCCCTTCTTTGGTAGTTTCTTGCTCCTTATTTATTCTCGAGTTTTCTCTTTCTTCCCTCCTCATTTGTACTATCTTCTGGGTGGAGTCCCCGAATTGTTGTGGCTTCGGAGTGAGAGGACTCGTCAAAAGGGGCGCATTCCGAGTTAGTTGAAAAACTTAAGAGTGAGTCGGTTAAATGGAATGCCCGCGCGGATGTTCATAACGCGATGGCCGAAGAATGGCGTAAGAAAAGTATTGCTTGGTAGATTTGCAAAATCGAAATAACCATGACCGCCATTTGTTCAATGGGGCTCTTTTATGGACGCGGGACAATCTTGAGCAAGCCCGCGGGCAGATTTCCTCCTTAGAAATTAGACTTAATGTTCTGGAAGGCGAGCTGCGGCAAGCGCGGTCTTCGCATCCCTCGGA
The DNA here is from genome assembly GCA_023531295.1 of Papaver armeniacum. Taxonomy (NCBI): domain Eukaryota; kingdom Viridiplantae; phylum Streptophyta; class Magnoliopsida; order Ranunculales; family Papaveraceae; genus Papaver; species Papaver armeniacum. Next base: position 27,099 of record JAJJWW010013639.1, read on the forward strand.
TGTGCGGACTTATATGCAGCGTTTGGCCAAAGAGAGAGACGATGCTAGGGCGTAATGTAGTGCTCTCGCAGTGCTCGTCCGCGTCTCGAGATGATGTGGCTCGTCAGGTTGAACGTGAGAGAGACTTAGAGGTGACTATGTATCGTCTCAACAAGGGGTTGGAATTGAAGAATGATGAGGTTAATCGACATCGTCATTCGGGCTCGATGCTTCGAAATGACTCGAGCGCAAGTCGGTATGCTCATAATCTTTGCGGGTAGATTATGATAAGTTATCAAATGAATATGATTATGCCGCAGGCTTGGGATTCCGCGGTTGATCATTGTGAAGGTATACGTCTTCGTCATCGAGTGTGCTTTGAATTGTATCTGTCATAACTCACTGTCTTCTTTTATTGTTCGCAGAGCTCCAAGTACAGCTTAAAGCCAGCAGATGGAAAGTTTGCCGAAGCTCAGGCTAAGGTAGTTCAACTGGAGGGTCAAGTTAGCTACCATCGGGTCTCGCCTCGTCTCGGGACGAAACGTTGAAGCAAGCTAATCAAAGGATAGACCAGCTTTGTTCTTCCTTAAATCAAAGCCGAGATGAGGAGCGTAGCCATAGGTCTAATGGCCCTAAAACAATCGTCAAGAGATTAATAAGATTCTTGGTGAGATTGAGCTGGACCTTAAGAAAAACCATGGGTTAACCAAGAATTATACTTAAGCGCCCTGCTCCGTGCTCCCATCAAGTTCTTGGGCCCTCCTCGGTGGTAGCGTTCCTTCATCGTCGAAGGATAAACTCATGAGATAACACTCCTACTCAAGTGAGACCGTAGTTAGTATGCTAGGGATTGATCTCGTTGCTTATCCTTTTTGGCGTTTTTGTTATTTTTTCGCCGGGCTTGTAATCAATCGCATGTATTAGATCAAACTTTGGTGTTTAAATCGATTTTGAATTTTTTGAATTTATGTCTATCATCTTTAACTATAATGGAAAATTCCGTAGTTATTGTAACCCGCGGATATCAATCTTTGAGTTTGATAAAGTGTATTGTTCGTGCAACTCCGTAGGTTGGTATCCCGGAATCGTCTTGTGACCTTGCACCCCGTCCGCCTAACTCCTTGGCCGGAGGATCACCTTTGGACGGTGGGGGTCTCGCCGACGTTTAAGGATGTACTCCATTAAGTTCGCGGCTTGTAATATTGCACGGATATCTCATTCCCGTAAGAAGTCGCCTCCCGGTCATACACTTATAGACATTTACAGAGGAGTTCTCGAGAGATCGCATGTGTATGCTCCGATATATTGCGTGTGTGTGTTTTGCACGGATATTGCCCGTATATTGTAGTGGGTATGATCCATGCTTTGTGCGGGATATCCCTCTTACTTTATAACGTCAATTCCTAATAATAGTAATTGTACAACGATTTCGTGGTTGGCCTTAAGGCCTACATCCACGGGGGGGTAACAATTGCATCGTTATTTTATTATGATGTGACACGGTTTTCAATGTACATTGTGTAAGTAGTATATACATGTGGTTCATATGATGTGTTGTATATAGGTTGTGGGTTTTGAATAAATTGAAATGTGCGTAGGTAATGAACAAGGATATGATATTTGAAAATGAAAACTTGGATTGATTGAAAAATTAAGGTGCGTTACTCCTTTGTCGAGATAGAAACATGTGGATTAGCAAGTCCATTTTCTTCCGAAATGCGCACGCAGTGATTGATCATGGGTATTATGGCTTGAGGTACTTGGCATTCCACGGATGCATGAGGATTTCCCCTTTCATATTACGCAGATAGTAAGAGCCATTTCCTGCGATGTCATGTATTATGTAGGGTCCTCCCCAAGTTGGTGCTAATTTTCCCCACTTTTTTTCTCATTTTGGTATTGGGAATGGTCCTCAACACATACTTGCCCTTCTATAAAATTCCTAAATTTCACTTTCTTGTTATATTCTCTCGCCGCATGCGTTGGTAGTTTTCCATTCTTTGCAGTGCTGCTTCTCTTCTTTCTTCGAGGTCGTCGAGCCTTTCCAACATCATGTCCGTGGTGAGATTCTTTTCCCAGGCTTCTGTCTTTGTAGTTGGAAGTAGAATTTCCGCAGGGATGACTGCTTCAGCTCCGTAGGTGAGTAGAAATGGGGATTCTCCGGTGGGCGATCTTCGAGTCGTTCTATATGCCCATAGAACGTTATGCAGTTGTTCACACCATCGTCCTTTGTGCTCATCTAACTGTTTTTAAGAATGAGTGCCAAAGTTTTGTTTGTGGCTTCTGCTTGTCCGTTGCTTTGTGGGTATATGGGGGTAGATTTGTTTTTCCGAATCTTGAAGGTGTCGAACTGCAAGTCAATATTCTTTCCTTGTAGGCTGTTTACCGTTGTCGGAGACTATCTCTGTGGGGATGCCAAACTGCAGATGATATTTTGAAAAATAAAAGTGAAGACGTCCGAATCCCGAATTCTTGCCGGTGCCTTCGTTTCTACCCATTTTTGAAATAATCCGTTGCCACTATTAGGATTCTTCTTTCCCCGTCCCCGATACGAGTGGGCCTACTATGTCGATACCCCATTTCCCGAAGGGCCAAGGACTATCGACCGAGTTCAACTTTGTAGGCCGGGGCGTGGATTCGTTTACCAAATCTTTGACATTCTTCGCATCTCTTCGCCATTCTGGCGCATCTCGGATCATGGTTGGCCGCAATAGCCTGCGTCTTTGCCTTATCCGCTAGGGATCTCATTCCACTTTGTGATTCCCTCGTCTCCTCTGTGTGTATATCTTTTAAAACAACATGCCCCCTCGAGCGGGATAGGCGCGACGAAGTGGTCCGAGGAATGATTTTCAGTATAAGGCTTGGTCTCTTAGTTCGTACATCCGCTCTTGACCGCACCTTCCTAGCCTCGTTTGGTGTCTGGGGAGTTTCCCTTCTTTGAGGAAAGAGTGGATTTACGATCTCCAATCTGCCTCCCGACTATAATCGTCGTCTTCCTCCGCTTGCCGTGTAATGTCCTCGTTCTGGAAATCGTCGAATATGTATTCTCCGACGTCCTCGTCGGAGATATATTTCTCCTTAGATTTGCGTTGGTTAGCCGTGCACGTTTTCGGGAGTTTGATGGATGGTTCGTACACTCTTGTTACCTTGATTTCTTTGACCTCTTCGTTTTTAAGCATGGATGATATATAAGCCAAAGCATCCGCGTGTCTAAGCTCCTTCTGCGAGATGTCTGGAAGCGATTTTTGGTATTTGGGAGGCCAATGTTTGCACTAGAGCCATGTATACCACTAGTGTTTCGTCGTACACATTGTATTCGTAGCCTATCCGCCGTATGACCGGTTGTGAGTCGCTTGTTACCCGCACTTCTTGTATGCCCAATTCAATTATCAAGCGGAGAGCATGGATCACTCCTTCATATTCTACGATGTTATTGGTATGGCCTTCGAATTCCAATCGAACGCGTGCACGATTCTCCGTCTCCGTGGGTGTGGTGATGACGATGCCTATCCCCGCGCCCTCTTTATTTTTGGAGCCATCAACGAAGACCTCCCATTGCCGTGGGTTCACCGGCTCAAGAATATTATTTGGCTCGGTTTTTCTATTTCAGTGCGCCCATAGCCTTCCATCCTTGTATGCGTACTTCTTCTTCGTTGTCCAAAGGCAGTCCGCTAGAAAGTCCGCTAATACCTGCGATTTACGGGAGTGTTGGAGCTCATAGTGGATGTTGAATTGGTCGAGGTATGTGCTCCATTTTGCTATTCGTCCTACCTTTCCCGCCCCTTTGAGGATGGTCTCTAAGGGTGCCCGACATGGGATACGTATATCATGCGTTAAGAAGTACGTCCTCGCCTTTAAAGTAGACCATACGACGGCTAGGATTAGCCGTTCAATTCTCGTGTAGTTTCGTTCTGCGGAATTCGTGGTCTTCACGACATAGTAGATCGGTTGCTCCTCCTTCGTATGGGTTCCGACGTAGTCCGCGCTTCTTGCGTCTGTCTGCTTGTCGCAATGTAGAGTGCCAAAACCTCCTCGGGGTCCGGTTTTCAAGGATGGGGATTTTTGCTAGGTATTGTTTAATGCCCAAAAAGCTTCTTCGCATTCTCGTCGTCCATTCAAATTTAGTCCCTTTTTTCAAGATGTTGAAGAAGAGTTTGCACCTATCCGAGGATCGTGATATGAATCTTCCCGAGCCGCTAGGGATCCATTGAGCTTTTGTACCTCTTTTAGGTTCTTCTGAGACGGCATGTTTGTTATGGCTCGGATTTTTCTGGATCTACTTCAATGCCCCTTTTTGTCACTAGGTATCCAAGGAATTTTCCCGAGGTCACCCCGAAAGTGCATTTTTCCGGGTTTACCTTCATGTTATGCTCTCTCATAGCTCCGAAGATGTCCTTCAGTCCCGGTGGTGGTTCTTTCTTACTTTGCTTTTATGAGCATATCGTCGACGTAAACCTCTAAAGTCCCGCCGATCCATGGCTTGAAAATAGCATCGACCATCCTTTGGTACGTTGCTCCGCGTTTGGAGCCCGAAAGGCATTCTTACGTAACAATAAAGACCATGGGGTGTGTAAAATGCAGTATGTTGCTGGTCTTCTTCTGCCAAAAAAAGTAGGTTGTACCCGGAATATCCGTCCATGAATGACAACTCTTCATATCCTTCTCCGCGTCGACTAGCTGGTCAATGCTAGGTAATGGATAACTATCCTTTGGGCACGCTTTGTTCAAAGTTGGTGAAGTCGATGCGGTCCCGACCCCTCCATTTTTCTTTGGTACTAGTACCATGTTGGAGATCCACGTGGGGTATTTGACTTCTTTTATAAAACCGGCCTCTAATAGCTTTCGTAGCTCCGTTTCTACTTTGCTTTGTGATGCTTTCTGTGGCCACCTTTCGTATCTTTTTGTCGTTGGGGTGTGCCGGGTTTAATGCGTGACTCATCTTTGTCTGCGTCTTTGGGTCTATTCCGGCATATCGGATAGTTTCCATGCGAAGATGTCCGCGTATTCCTTTAGCAAAGTGTTATCGGTGAAGCTTCGCGTTCTTCGTCCATTAGAGTTCCTATTTTGATCTTTCTTGGATTCGCTCCGTCCCTATGTTGATCTCTTTCACTGCCTCCAAGGATGTGAAAGTGGGCTTTGGTTCCCCAGGTGGGGAATTTTCTTTAATTGCTATTTGGTAGCCTCACATTCTTCGCCCGATTAACCTTTGATGTGGAGGCCTCCGTGCTTCCTACGAATTCCCTTTAGACAAGCTTTTCCCGAGATTTCCTCCAGATATTCGTCGATGGCTTTGTCTTTGGATACCGCCTTGCTACGAGCCTTGCGGGTTTTCCTTTTCTCATCTTCTTCGTTGTTGAGTTGTATTTGCATCGCGTGGCACTCTTTTACGGAAGCTTGATCACCCTTTATCTCCATTATTCCTGGGGAGTGGGAAATCTAAGGTATTGATGATAAGTAAATGCGACTCCCTTGAGCTTGTGGACCCATCTTCGTCAATAATGGCATTGTAGGGTGAGGGCGTGTTTACCACGCTAAAGCGAGTGTCGACTTTCATGGGGCCGCATCCACTTGTAAGACAATATCCCCGGGGGCTTCGTAGCCGTGCCATTGAACCCGTAGATGGTGTAGTGTGAAGTCGGGGAGTTGCTCATCGTTAAGCTCCATGCGTTTGAATGTATCGTAAAACAATACATTTACGGAGCTTCCTCCATCGATGAGGATTTTCCTTATGTTGCATCTGCGATTGGCAATGTGAGGATTAATGGGTCATTGTGATCTTCCATGTCGTCCTCAATATCATCGGCTTCAAAAATCGAGGCGCGTTCATCCACTCCCTCGTGCTCTTCTACTTCCTTCCCGTTTATACTTTGTAAAGCTCACGGTAATCTTCAAATTGTTTTCTCGTCGTTTTCCTATTTGTGCCGTTAGGGTTGGCTCTTTGCTTTACGAGCGGGATATAGAGTTCAATGTGCGGTTACCCTCGGGTAGTTGGACCCATTTGTTGCGTTTGGCTCTATCCTCCATTCCAGCCTTTTCCACATATTTTTGAGATCCCCCGCATCTATCGGCTTTTGTCTTTGCTATCTTGAGATTTTTGCATTTCTATCCGTCGTGTGTCCGTAGAAGCGGTGGAAATCGCGAGTACTCTTTGGATTCTCCGCCGAGGCCGGTGGTTGTTTCCCTTTGGACCAGGGGCCAATCTAAGTCTTCGCGATCCTTGATTTCCTTCGCATGCGTGGATATTGGTGTTGAGTTTCGTATAGACCCGGTCTTCAAACTTTCTGCCACTCCTTTTGTGATCGTCTTTTCGATCCTTTTGGCGTGGTGGGCTGTCTACTAGTTCCGCGGAATTTGTCCGTGGGGTTCGTTGCAGTTCTGCGCCGGGGTTATCTTTTGAATTTCTTCCAACCTCGCGTGTTTTTCAATGATTATCCTTAAATCTCCCTCGGTGGTTGGGAGGTACTGCAGTGGATTTCGACAAACAACGGGCTCATCCTATCAAGCCCCCATTTGCCTTGATTAATACTCACCACGGGATCCACATGTCCAATGGCCACGACATACTTTGTGCCATCTATCATCGGTGTATTCTCGAACGGACTCCCCGTACTTAATTGCAAGTGAGAAGAGCTTGTCCATCCCCCGTGTTCACAACTTTGTTGTACATGTAGGTGGCCAGGAACTTTTCGGTGAGTGATCATATGAATCAATGCACCCCTGGATTGAGGTTATCAAACCAAGATAACGCGGATCCTTTCAGGCTTGAAGGGAAATATATGCATAGTATAGCCTCATCGTAATCCCACCTGGCCATTACCCTGTTGTAATATCGTAGATGAGCTGAGGGATCCGCGGACCCGTCGTAACACTCAAAGGTCGGGACCGGACATTTTTGCGGAATGGTAGCCGTAGCCAACTGACGTGCAAGGGGGTAGTGTTGGCTTCCTTCATAATCATTTCTAGTCTTCCACCTCCTTTCGGTCTTGAGTTGATTGATCTCGCTAGCATTTCCGCGCGGAGGTTTTCCATTGCCAAACAGTGCTCGTCTTGAATGGAAGAGCGTGTCTTTCTTGTGGGTTGCGACGCCGTGGCCTCCTCCGTGTCATAGTAATATGGAACTTCTGGTTGGTAGTCTGGGTCGAGACCTTCTACTATTCCGCGCATTTCTTTGGGGTATCCTTCTTCGGTTAGTTGTTGCGGGGATGTTTTCGAAGATCGTCCCTCGGCCCCTGTTTCGCATCCGAGTTGGCTTCGTCGTGCTGATTCGCTAGTTCGGAGCCGGAGGATCCTCTCTTAGTTGTTGGTTTCTTGAGCTAACGGGGCCACCGCATCCGCGTACGTTAGTTGATTCGCTGTAGCTCCTCCGGTTTGTGCCAATATTTGTTTGTTTGGTTCGATGCTTGATTGGGATTCCTTCCCGTAGTTGAGCTTGTCCCTCGGGGATCGTGGTATTGATTTCGTCTATCAATGGCACGCCCGACTCGATTATTCCGTTGGATCTGCCGGTAGTTGTTCGTCTTGTTCATTGTCCGCGGCATTCCGTAGGGATGGTTACGGATCATCGATTCGGCTATAGCCTCCTGAGGCTCGGCTGGCCTGGTTGCAGCTGTTACTTTGGAGGCAATCACTTGAGAAATCCCCTTGCTTGGTGCAGCAGCTCTTGCGGCCGCAGCCTTCTTTGCCTCCATTGCGATGTTTCCCGCATCTAAGAGCCACGTGCTTTCCGCCCTTGGTGCATGTTATCCGCGGCTATCGTCCTTCGCCCCTTTGTCTGCTCCCTTGTTATTTGGTGTGGTCCTTGGAGTATCTCTTGGAGTTATCTTTGTCTTCCCAGTATCTTTGTTACTTTCCATTGTAATAATCTGCACAAGGGACATGAGAGGTAATCCGAGACCCAAAAGTCCGCGGGTTAGCCGTTAGTTTAACTTTGACTTCATAAACTAGATTTCTAGCGGTAATGAGTGTATTCGGGTTGTTAGTTTGGTGAATCAGCACGAAAGACATAGACGGGCCTTGGATTTGCCCGAGATAAAATCCATGGGTCGTTATTTGCAAAAAAGTCCAAATCTTTTGGTGGAAACTTTGTTTGAAATTCTAGTTAAAACCTAGACGTATTGGTAGAAAACACAATAGTCTAAGAACAGGTCTGTTGGCTAAAAATGAGAAACGAGTCTAAGAACAAATCTGTTAGCTAAAACCCAGATCTGTTTGTTTAAAAGTCATATAATGCTCAGATCTGTTGGTAGAAAACACAATAGACATAGATGTGTGCGAAAAACGAATCCATGAATAGATGCATTTTGCGTTTTTAAATAAACATTTTTTGAGGTTGAGGCTGTGAAGTCACGGGAAAAGATAAATCTTTTCTGGGACAAGGTCCCTGTTTCTAGCGCCAAATTGTGAACACGCGTTTCGGGTTTCGCTTCCACGTGATCACAAACAATCTTTATAAAAGTTGAATACGTGCACTGAGGTGTGAGAAGCATGGAACAAGCATAGGTAGAAGATAATTCATAGATTCCAAACCCCTCTAGTTTGTCATGATCTCATTATCATCTCCTGGGATCAGATAGATCCGGAATACGAGTATGTAAATGAAACTATCGGTGCAAAAGGTGAAAGAGACAACGATATACGTGGTTTAAAGACTAAGGCCTACGTCCACGGGTACCGAGGAGATTCACTATAAAATAAATGGTTACAAAGATGATCACAAGATCTTGTGATCATCGAACACATGAGCTAAAACTCACTTACTTCTCCCTATTCTCTCTCCTCTCTCGTTTCTTTCGATCCTCCTCTCAGTGGGGGGGGGGGGATACATATTTATAGCTAAACTTGGTGGGTCCTACAGACAATGAGTTGTTGAGATCTTATCTTCTTGTGTTCTCATGCATTGTACGCGGGCTTGAATATTATCCATGCGGGCGTGGTCCGCGGACTTCTATGTCACCCGCGGCTTCGACTATATCCCGATTCATCACGTCGACCAACCCTTGTTTCCATCATCGGTGGTCGTCCGACACGCATTCGAGCTACATTAAATGCGGGTGGTTGGAGCGTCCCAGTCCACGCCGGGTGGTGTCAGTCCTCTTGTCATGTCCATGTCAGTTGGACTACCTCTGACCGTTGATCATGTCTTACCTCGTGATGGGTTAAGGCCATCCTTGGGTGCTACGCAGGACTTATCTATCTTGGGTGCCCCTTTATTTCGACCGTTGGTCTTGACAGATGGCACGTTGTCTGAGTGCCACGGATGCCCCTATGTGTCATCCTGTGAGTGATGTCATCCACGTGGACCCTGTTAGCGCACGTGGCAATGGAGATAAATAAGTGTACTTACAACAACTATTACCATTTCAATGTAATATTGTAATTGTCATTACATTTTATATATTAGTACTAATGAACAAAACACGAACACTAACTAGTAATGAAGTCGTAATGCGAAGATGCAATTTAATTATGGTGTCACCCATTATGTTCCAAACCGGTTGCCTACGCATCCGGATTCATATCATATAGTTAAATTTATATACTTCTTTTTTAATCGCCAAAAATAAGAATTTTCATTGAGAAAGCTTTAAAAAAGCAAAACAAACAAGAAGGAAAAAAAAACCAATGCTAAGCCAAACAAAAGAACTGGCAAACCCTAAGCCTGAAGGCTCCTAGGCTAAAAACCCAAATAAAACAAACACTTAAATTACAAAGAAGCTATCCCAATTAGCCTTAGCTTGATCTAGATGAACTCCCTGCACCGAGTGGAATTTTTACACCAAAAATAAACTTGAGCTTTGATTTGTTCTATAATGCGATCGAAGTCCGCTATTCCATCGTTAAAGATTATATCATTCCTACAGTTCCAAATTTCCCAACAAATAGCTGCTAGTAGAAGTTGCCATAAAGTTTGACCAGTTGGAGAAGGAAAATTCTGCATTCGGCACCACCCTTTGATAATCACGTCAATACAGTCTGGCATAACCCAAGTTTTATTAGTATAAGATAAGAAATGATACCAAATACTCGTAGCAAATGGGCAGTGAAGAAAAGATGTGTCGTAGATTCTCCCCTTTGAAGACACATAAGAAAACCATTTACTAGCAATTTTCCTTTCTTGTATAATATGTCCATTGTGAGAAGTTTTTTGTGAAAGACCTGCCAAAGGAAAAACCCAATCTTGTGTGGCCAAGATCTGGACCAAACACTAAGATTTTTGGAAACAATTTGATGTTCCTTTTGCAGCCAAGAGTATGCTGATTTCACCGAGAAAATCCCTTTTTTGTCCAATGTCCAATAAACCAAATCTTGACCCTCACCAATTGAACATTGCTCGATGATAACAGAAAGGGCTATGGCTTCTTCGACCTGTCTTTTGTTGAGCCGTCTGTCCAAGCCAAGATTCCAAGAGCCACCGTTGGCGAGCGTTTCAGCACATTTACGGATCTTCCAATTTTTTCCAATTTTTTCGATGAGATACGATAAATATTTGGATAAGCTATGTTGAGAGGATGCTCGCCCACCCAATGATCTTCCCGTAATCCGATTGTATTCCGTCTCCTACTTTTAGGATGGTACATTGCTTGAAAGATTCCAGCATAGAATAAATTCCCTTCCACACTCCGAGCTATTTCTTGATTTGGCCTTTTAGTCTCTGTCTTGTTGTTTGATTGATGCTTGGATACAATAGCAGTCCTCCATAACGCTGTTTTTTCATAATTGAACCTCCACCACCATTTTGCTAGAAGATCCCTATTCATACTCTTAACTGATTTGACGCCAAGACCGCCTGCTTTAAGTGGCGTACAACATTTCTTCCAAGAAACATAGTTGTAATCTTTCTTTCTATCCGATGAGTCCCACAAAAAAATTTCGCAAAACATCTTCTATGGCTTTAACGACTTTGGGTGGAGCTATAAAGAGAGAAAGCATATATATCGGGATACTTGAGAGTACACTTTTAATTAAAGTTAACTTACCCGCTTTGTTGAGGCATGATCGTTTCCAAGAGCATAACCTGTTCTTGCATCTCTCTATAATGCTTTCCCACTTTTGCGAGCCCAAGAAGAAGTCCCCCAATGGCATACCAAGGTAAGAAGGAAGACTCTCTCGATTTGCAACCTAACATCACCGCCATTTGAGACAAGTAACTTGCACTGCTACTCCAAAAATACGCATTTCGCAAAATTTATGTGCAGCCTGAAATCAATTCAAAGGCAAGGAGATAGAATCTTAAATAATTCATTTGTTCTATGGAGTCATCTAGGAACACCAACGTATCATCCGCAAACTGGAGATGGCTTATGTTGACTCCGTTTTGGCTCATCGAGAAACCTCCTAGGTAGCCTTGTTCATTACCTGTCTGAAACAAAACATTCAAAGCCTCAGAGACTATCAAAAAAAGAAACGGGGAGAGAGGATCACCTTGGGTCAGCCCTTTCCCAGTGGTAAATTTAGCATTGGCGGATCCATTAACCAACACTGAAAGGGGTGTGTCTGTGATGCATCCCTGTATCCACTTCCTCCAAAGAACTCCAAAGCCCATTCTCTCAAGCATCTCGTCCACAAAATCCCAAGAAACATGGTCAAAGGCTTTCTCAAAGTCAATTTTGCATATGACCCCAGGAATTCCACTCTTGATTCTTGAATCGATGCATTCGTTCGCTAGCAGAGCGCAGTCTAGTATCTGTCTTCCCTTGATGAATGCCATTTGTTGGTGTGAGATAACCGTGGGAAGCACTAGCTTGAGACGCTCAGCTAACACCTTCGAAATCATTTTATAAATGTTGTTCATTAGACCAATAGGCCTGAAATCTTTGATTTCTTCCACTACATCTTTCTTAGGAATCAGAGAGAGGAACGTAGATTTTAACCTCCAATTCATCGATCCCCATTTGTTGAAATCCCTAACAACTCTCATGATATCATCTTTCATAAAGTGCAAAGACTTTCTAATGATTGAGACTTGAAATCCGTCTGGACCAGGAGCCTTGTTCTGTCCTAAACCTTTTAGAGCATTAAGACATTCCAGTTCTGTGATTGGAGTTTCCAGCTGAGTAGCCGTGTCTGCACTTATGCGCTTGAAATTCATTGAACCAAGAGAGGGTCTAGGGGCCTGATTTTTCTCGAAGCAGTTAGAAAAAAAGTCGATTCTGAGAAGATTTTATAAGAGTTTTGTCTTCGTGAGTTGGCCGTTGATCGGAGAGAGAGCGAATATTAGTCCTCCTTCTTGAATTTTAGCCTTCCTATGGAAGTATACAATATTTCTATCGCCATCCTTATCCCATTGGCCCCCCGCTTTTTGGAGCCACAGGATATGTTTCCGGTCAGCCATTTCTTCGAAGCTATGTTTGAGCCTGTCTTTTCTGGCGGCTTGGTCGGAGGTGATAGATCCACTAGAAGCTAGAGAATCCAAGTCTGAAAGCTCCACCAGTATATCTTCCATCTGTCTATGATGTATCACTAGAAGCTGAATTAAATTTATATAATTCAGCATGCTATGAATCCTATGATGTATTCTTTGTTCATAGGAGTCCAATGAATTCCTATGTCCTTCCTTAATTTCGAGCAGTAAAAGACAATATGGCTACAAAGAAAATGTCGGCCGAAGCCACCCAAAAGTTTAGGATTTTTTTTTTTTTTGGGTACCAAAGACACCACTGGGATAATAATAATAATAATACACAGGTTGGCGGTTGCTATGACTGTCACTGAACTCGGTGGAGAGTTTAGATCAATTTTGGATTAATTAACCATTATTAAGCATGATAATTGAAGATAAACAACTGGCGCATTAATAACAGTTAAAGTTTAAATAATGAGGAAGGATCCCTTGACACTTTTATTATCACATTATCTCACACGTTGGACATCATTTTTGCGAATTAAAACCAAACCGTAACGGATTTGAAGCTAATATTTTGAGGATATATTCCTCTTACCAAGTTCTATATTTCTACCAAAAATGAGCATATTCCGAAATATAAAACCTCACAATCTACCGGTCTTAATTTCGACGGCCAGAAATCCACAAATTTTCAACGGATCATTTTCAAAGTAGTAGACGATGATTTTATACGTCTCGGAATACGCTCATTTTTGGTAGGCATGTAGAACTTGGTAAGAGTAACATATCCTCAAAATATTAGCTTCAAATCCGTTACGGTTTGGTTTCAATTTGCAAAAATGACACCCAACATGTGAGATAGTGTGATAATAAAAGTGTGAGGGGATCCCTCCTCTTAAATAATTTAGCACTAAATGCCTGACGCATCTGATGTCACCCATAATTGAGGTTGTAACGTCACCTATTAATTCAAAATCGAGATTTCAGAAAAGTTAATTAAACTAAAAAGATAAGGAATGATTCTATCAATCACCCTCCATGTTTGGTTGTCTTGTACAGAAGAAGTATATACGAGCCTGTCCCCTTGAGAAAATTCCCGTCTCTCCGCACCAGATCTTCCCTGGAGACCGAGTTGCTTGCCGCTAAATCCCATCAAGAGCGGAGCTCGAAACTTCACTAAGAAGCAAAGTTTTCTTTGGATGCAACAAAGACTAAAGTTAAAATTGGCTTCGAAGTCCAAATCCCTAGAACATTTAAATGTGGGAGTTAGCTCAGCTGGATGTGCGTACTTTCAACTGGTCATGAGACTATGAGAGCTCCACTTATATTCAAACTCACACCCTCTTACTTACCATGGCCGGCAGTTAAACTGGAGATACCAATTTCGGCTGGGAATATACTATAGACTATTAGACTTGCCTTCAAAGTATACCTTGAACAATCAACTACGTGGAGCATAGAGTGCTTAAAAAAAAAAATCAATTACGTGGACCATAGAAGATGACATTGCAATACAAGTATGACCGACGAAAGGACTGCATGTAGTCTGTAGTAGTACAAGGTTGTTACATAGTAAGGTCGCGAATTTTTCCGTATCACCAATTTTACCGTCTTATTTGCGTACGTTTGTAACTCCGAACCCAAGACGCGTATTATATGGTATTTCCGGATTATTCGCGAATCGTTCACGAACTTTACGTATCCCGAATAATATGTCCGCTTAATTCGCCTGAAATTCTTTAGCTTTTACGTTTTTAAAGGCCTCACTTTTTGGACTTTACTACCTCCCGAGCATACACAACCCAATATTAGACATTGTTGTAACTTTTATGAAACAAAAATGACTGAAGAGATTTGAAGGTGCATCTAAACCACTATATCACGTCCTCTTGGATGACTAATATTGTATATATAACTAATATCATCATATTAAGTTTATTTTTTCTTTATCTCAAATATGCACAAAAATTAGTCTATGTCCTTATAAATAATAATTATTTATTATAATAGATACCGAATTTTCAGAGCCGAACTCACATTTATAAATCGAATTATACACGTACGTATGCCGTTCCGAATTACTGACGAATCACGTCCCGTTGACCGAATTCAGGTTTTACAAAACCGTATAATACTCGTACGTTTGCCGTTCCGTATGTTTGCCGAATCCCGAATTGCTAACTAGGGTTGGGTGGACCAAATGTTGAAATTTTGAACAAATCATGTATCATCACCGCACACAACAATGCATGGTAGATTGGTAGGTATCAAAGAGCAATCTTTTTTTTTAACTGGTAGTTATTACGTACATGTATTGTTGATTGTAACAAGGCCATCCATCTTTGAACTCTGTCGTACTGCCCTGTCCCGTCCTGATGAAGCTTGATTGGCTTGTTGAGTTTCTTAAGAACATCTCCAGCACAAGGTGTAAAAATTTCAACGTGGATTTATTACTTAGTATTTTTTGTTTATGGGTCTATTCAGAGAGCAAACTTAGGACCTTATTCGTAAAAAATTATCTCCAACAGTTAGAGATTTTTCATTTTTTAGAATTAATTATTCAAAGAGAAAACATAATGTGGAGGTGCATCCAAAGATGTAGTAAACACTTTCTTCAAGACCTTTTTATTTAGTATGTCACCTCTCCTGATTTATAGGATCTACTATTGGAGATGCTTTAAGTTAAAATGGGGGTCTAAAATGATAGTGTCATATAAAAATAAAATTATAACCCTCTGTTAGAGATGCTCTATGATTTTGGGTTAACTTCAACTAAATTAAAACAAGAGCTAAGCTAGCCAAACAACTAACGAAAATCATGAATCAAAAGCAGTCAACATAGGGTGACAAAAATGGTCATATATGATATATGTGGAGGAGAAAGACATAAAATGATGTGGCCATTGATATTACATCCGTTTAAAAACAAAAATAATTGATTTCATATACAAATTACACATGAAAGCAGCCTGTTAAAAAGAGAGTTGTAGTTGCCTAGTCTAGGAGTACTCTATTGTTCATCCTTTGCTTCTCTTTCCTAGTACACATCCTATCTCTGCTCTGAGTGGTTCTTTAAGGGTGTCGATAAGGGCTAAGATCCAAAAGTTACTTTGCTGCATCAGCAATAATTCTTCTATGTGCTATGGTTAGGCAAAGGTACACGCGGCAGTTTAATTAGATAAAATTATTAAAAATTGGATTGCAAAAGCTATTAAATTTTATATCGTGTTTCTTAATAGAAAACAAACACTAGATAGGTTTTTATATCCTTGCGAGATTGGGGTATACCCAGATTAATTGGGGTATACCCATTTTATTCCCATCCAAATTAGTGTGTTAAGGGGTGTCTAAAAGGTGTTAAAAGATCAAATTACCCAAACAAAAAAAACCATGCCGACCAAAAATCCATCCAAAAAAATTTCAAAATCTTTTTCCAAAACTCTAACTATGAAACCAAATCAGAAGAGAAGAACAAAAAAAAAATGGATTATACGGGTTTTGAGATTGGGTATGATTTTGTACCCAATCTCAAAACCCTTTTGATTCAACATTTTTGTTAAACGTCGGCAGGGTATTTTTTGTCGACCTTGCCGACTAATGCTGGTCGGCAGCTTCCTAGGTTGAATATCGTGCCGACTTTCATCTCTGAAATTAGCATTTTACAGGGTCGGCACGGTTGTACCTTGCCGACTATATTTTAGTCGGCAAGTTATGAAATTAATACCTTGCCGACTAATCATGCATTTGTAACACCTTTCTCTGTATGTCCAAAATCCTATAGTCGGCAAGGTATTTTTGATCGACCTTGCCGACTATAAGGTAGCCCGGCAAGGTAAAAAATCAATAAGATGCCGACTAGTGAAACATTTACAACAGTCTCATGTGTGTCAAAAATAATAAGTCGGCATCTTCTTCATTCACCGACCTTGCCGGCCGGATATAATCGGCATGTAATTCATCTGTAGACCTTGCCGGCCAGATATAGTCGGCATGTTCTTCATTCGTCGACCCTGCCGACTTTTCATAGTTTCAGAACTTAAAGTGTTGATTTCTTCTTTACTTTTGAGTATGATTTCACACATCAGCTTTGCAATCCCCTTTTTAGAAGTGTTTGGGTAGTATGTTTTCATTTCCGTTGCAAAAAAAAAATATCAAAACAAATTTTTTTCATCAAAAATCTTCCCACATGAGTTCAATCAAAAAAAAAAATTGATAACTTAAATTCATAAGTTTTAATCTACTTAATTAATTCATCCAAAATCAATTAATTAACCTAATCGAAATTTTTAGTGTTAATTAAACAAGGGTATATTAGCCATTTAGAAAATACAAGGTTAAGGGGTAGCCTGTTTTACTTCAAAATGACATGGCTTTTGTCTTATTAGGTACACCCCGATTAATTTGGGTATACCCCAATCAAGCCAGGTTTTATATCATCCAAAATGGTAAAGTAGTTTTTCCATTTAGGCTGGTTCGGGTGGTTATCCCATCCATATGCCATGCCAGCTGGCCTGGAAAACTGGCCGCGCCACTATGGGAAAAGAGTTAAACGATCGAGTCTCTATCGTTCAGTTGATTTTAGATCTCCAGCAGCTCATTTTGCATCGCTATAATTAAGAATGTGACATTCGAACACAAAATGTACACCAAATTTTTTACACAAAAAATTTCTATCTTTTCTTACAAAATGGTAAAGTTTGAATCCCAACTTGACTTGGCTACCCAACTTGATTTTCCGGGAGTGGTGCTTGAAGCCGCAGTTAGTAAAATATGTGATGGTTATAAACAAATAGGTAAAAACCAAAGAAGTTTACAAGTTTTGGATATTAACCAAATCAAACCTCCAACTAAGAAAAGGCGAAGAAAGTTCAAGGCAATGAAAATTTGTAGGGAAAGAAGAAGATAAACAAAGAAAACTCCGTTCATGAGCGCATTCATTGGAAGTTTGGTGAAATGAAGAAGATAAACAAGATGAAGAACATTGTCCCAAATATTTATTTTTAAACTCTTTATTGTAATGTCTAGTTTATATCTTATTATCTAGATTAATGAAAGAGGCACTAATGTAAAATAAAATTCAAAAATTAGATTATCAAACTTAATGAAAGATGCACTAGTTTATATTAATAATATCTTAAAAATAAACTTTGATTATAACTTTAAATCTTGATCAAATGCATCATACAAATGTTAATCTAACTGCATCATATTTGGGCAACACCCTAAATATATGATAACAATTATTGAATTGAAAATCTTTTCCCACTCTATTGCGTCATTCAACCTGCCACATTTGATCAACACCAAATTCGTTTTGACCATTTACTAGGTTTCGATTGCCTTCAATAAGCACAACAACAAACAAGATCACATCAGCTTGATGATTACTCCGAAGTGATGATACAAATAATTGGCATCTCAATTATTGAGGTTCAATGTTTCTTCTTGAAATCTCTGAAATATGTTTTGTTATACACTAAGTTGTTGTTGTTGTGCACCATTGACCATATCTTGTGTAACAAGAACATAATTCCTATAAATGGATCAATCTTCAGCTAAGCTAAATCTACGACCTCGAACTGACATATTAGATTTGTGGGGTGAAAGAATGAAGATTGAAGAAATGGTATGAGTTGAAATTAAATTGGATATTGTATTTATAGGATGATGAATTGATGACCGTTGGATGACATGTTGTAGGCGACCGGATTTACACCGCTGGCAATCGAGTCTTGACCTGCCGGTCTAGATGTTGTAAAAACTCGACCTGGCCTGAAAAAGTGGAAAATTTTCTACTTTGCCATGCCCATATGGGTGCAATAGTGGCAAACTCATGGATTTTGCATGCCCATAGGAACCGGCCGTATGTAAGCTTGACTCAAAAGAATTAGGAGTTCTGAATTCTAATGTTTTGAAAGTTAAATAAGATAAGAAGTTTTCTTTTTTAATAATTCAAGCCAGATCGATACAATTTTGTGAAAACAGAATAAAGAAAAAACAATGAATCAGCCAAGTAAGGGACGATAGGGCATGTCAATGTCATTTAGCATTTTTGAGACTGTTTTCTCTTTATATCCACCTTGGATAGAAATAATGAATTGCAATGATTTTGAAAGTATAAAAAATGAAAAGTTTTCTTTTTTGTTATTTTCTCTTTGTTAGAATGGTTCAGGATAGATTGACTGTGAAATACTTCAAAGATACAAGACTAGAAAAAAACTGAATTGGCCAAATAAGAACGAAGCGCGTAATCATTTAGTATCTTTTCTTAAGCAAAAGAGATAAGAGATTACTTAACTAACAGAAACAACAACGTCCTTCAATATTGCACCAGCAATAAAACTCGGTGGATGGTTAATCTAAACTTTTGAAAACTTATAAATCCATGCCTAGCTAATTTGTCAACTGGCTTTTTACTTTTTCTTGCAATGCATTTGCAAGTCCATGAGGATTGATTTCTTAATCTAGTATTATATACAAAGTAATTTACTGAATCTCTCAAGCTACCTTCTAAAGATTGTCCTTAGCTGCATCCACAACTAGCTTGGCAACAATTTCAAATTAAGCAAACAAATTGAAGTCCCAACTCCTTTGCCCACTGAATAGCTTGTATCAATCCACCGCGTTGTGCTTCCTCTGCATTTAAATGTCCACTTTCATGATGATATTTTACTTGGATAAAGCCACCTGCGAAGTACGTAAAATTAGTCCATATCCAGACTCGGAAGTTGAATTTGTCTTCTTGAAAGAAGCATCACATAAAGAAAAAATATGGACTAGTTGGTGGTCTCCAATTAAACTAGGACCCTATGGCAGAGTATTTATTATATTGTTGTTTTGTTGCTCCATCATAACACTGCTAGTGAAGCATTCAAATATTTGTACTAGATATATAAATTTAACTGGATCAAGCTTGATATCTTGAAATACATTTATTCCTTGCTTTCCAAATCTCCCAAGTGGTAACAGTTCAATCTTCGTCAAATTTGCAAAACTCATTTGTGAACCACCTTTTTAAGGTTGTTTTTCCATTTATGTCTATTTTCATTAGAAATAATAAAATATGTTGTTTTCGAAGACGAATAAGATATTAAGTTTTCTTTGAACAGTTCAAGTCCAATATAGATAAATTATGAAACATTTTAAAAATACAAAGATTAGAAAAGAAACCAAAATTAAACTAGGCTTTAAAAATAGAAAGATTACAGAGAAACCAAAATGAACCCACGAAGTGTGGGTGAAACACATAGAAACTCCATGTATTATTAACTTCTATATATATATTCACAAAAATCATAATCTCAACTTAGGCCAGTTATAACTAATTATATTCTCCATATTTTAATATTAATATTTTTTTCAAGTCTGATTTAAGGAAAATATATATATCTTGTTACATGAATTGGAGAAATACATATATTGATACACGAATTCTACCATTTGTAAGAGTTTTTTTCCTAGTATTCGATGACATTTGATTTTGGTTGAGAATAAAAAAATAATACATCTAAATTGATGAATTATCCTCTAATAAACTTATTATTTTTAGTTATAGAAAAACATTAAAAAATTCCTAATGACCTTATAAACTCATAGATACACACAGTAATTTGTGCATTAGAATTGGACCTATAAACATGTGTGTCTATCATCCAATAGTAATTATACATATTGAACTATTAAAAGTTTACACTTTTTTGATGTATATATCTATACTAATAACCTTCATATATTAATAATTTAGTGAGTTCCCAAGTGTATTAATATATGGAGTATTTACTACATCAAGTTTTAAGAATACTTTTTATCAGAATGCTTAAGAATTTTTGTTTTCAATTAAACAACAAACCATTTATCACTAATTATGCATTATTTACCGACAATTAATTATGTCTTATTTAAAAATAAAACTAGTTATACTTCAATTTTCAATCTAAAGATTACATTGTAGTATATAGAAAGAGTTTAACACTTGTTATGGTGTAACATTTCCTTCCATTATTTCAAGGTTACACCATCAACTTGGTTTAAGAAGCAAAATGTCTTATCAAACTCATAAAAGCACATCGTCCTGATCTAACACTAACTTGCAAAACCATTTCTTGTTTTTCCATTGACATTGATGGTTAGGACACTTGGATCAACTGGATTTCGTAGGACTATACGAAAAAGTGTCGAGGTTGCTCCCATTTCTGGATCGTTACTGCTTGTTATATTCGTAAGCCTTGTTGGTGAAAGTTTTGCCTCAATAAACAATTTGTTCTCTTTATCTCATTGATTTTCATCTTTCAAAGTAGCCAAGTAATCTGTTGAAGTTGACATCAATGGTACCTTATCTTTCGTTCAAAACAAATTCATATTCGAAATTTAACACATTAATAAGGGCACATATATATATATATATATATATATATATATATATATATATGAATAAATCACTTCATTTAAACAACGAAAGAAAATTAATGATAGCTTTCTCCTATTGAGATCACTTCTACCTCTAGTTTCTAAGGTACTTAACGTATTATATAATGAAATATACGTGGTACTGGTATGTGAGTGAACTCATCATACGACAACCTTGTGAGAGTCGTTTTTACAGTATCCTTTACCTCATATGCATGTTTTTATAAAAACCAATTTCTCATGTAAGCATATTATGTCCTATATCCTTTACCTCATATGCATGTTTTCGTAAAAAATAATTTCTCATGTAAGCATATTATGTCCTATATATGTCATTGAATTTCAATTTGTTATTAGCAAGTGCTAGTAGATTGTCCTCCGGTATATATCTTCTTAAAAGTCTCATTTCTTGACTTAAATGATAACTGTGGGATTGAGTTTGTTGGTGTTGGTCAGATGATGAAGAAGAAGATACCGGTGATAAATACGAAAATGGCTAGCATGGGTTTAGTTAGTCCGCATCGATATTCTCACGGATTTTGAAATTGAACTATTAGAGTATGTTATAAGCATGCTCTATTTGTTGATCGATAGATTAAAGTGAGGCAAGGTTAAGTTTGATATAGTTTCATGATCAGCTAAAGTTATTTCTTATGAATTTCAGTGAAAAAAAATATTGGTTAACAAAAGTGGTAAGTACTCAAGAACTGTAACGAAGAAGATGACGACGAATTAAGCCAACTTTGATCGATTTAATGAGAAAATTGAATTTTTTTTTTTGAAGCATGAACTTTATTGACTACTAAAGGACTATTACATGAGGGTATATAATACCCCAAAATTCATCAATTACACTCATAATGGTAAGCCGAGAATCCACAGTAACATGATATTGGAGTATGATAACAATCTTCGGATCAAAATTGTATCGGCGGTGGATATTGGTGTCGAAGGTCGAAAAGCCCTCGGTCAATAGAAAATCGTACTCGATGATAGGATGCAACGCAATGTTTAAAATGTCAAAGTTATTAATTTTCAAATATTCATATACAAAAAAATAACATTTATATTGTTAGACATTGTGGAAAGTGTCATTATTGCAGGCTAATGCGACCTTTGGGTTGCCACTTTGAAAGTGCTATGGGTCAGTGTCTTTTCTGGAACGACTCTTTCAAGTTGACTCAGAATTACGATGCTTTCTGACTGTCACTATGTACAACCGTGGAATACGTCATAGATATAATTTTATTTAATTAAAAAAAAATCAAATTTGGCCGACTAATTGCCATTAAAAAGGCTGAAATAAGTCTGATTCAAAACTCAAATTACATAAATTACAATGAAATTGCAGCCATTCGACTGGGCTGAAATAAGTCTGATTCAAAACTCAAATTACACTAAATTACAATGAAATTCTGCAAGATTGATTTACGATTTCATATACTTAGAAGACATATTTCACGTTCAATCAAACTTCCAAATTCACAAAATCAATGTACAAGTTCAATATACATTGGAATTCAGTTTACATACACTCAAACACCAAAAGAAATCTATTCGAATATTGAATTCACACCATTATAAGTTCTAAAAAGGATAATATGCTTTCTTATAATCAGTGCAGACCAACCCAATAAACACAAACTGCAGCATAAACCAGCGAAAAGATGAAATGACCTGCCCAATTCAGAGACTTGCAAGTACCTGTAGAAAATAATAAGTTTGGGCATTAGAAGTTTAACTGCAAAGAGGTCATAGCAGTAATTAACATCAATACAGAATCAACCTTAATAAAGCTGAATTTAAATTATTAAACAAGGCATATATTTTTGTTAGAAATGGTATTGTCTGCAATGTGGCGATTGGTCAATCGAGCGGACTTGATAAGCAATGTGCATGATATTAAATGAAGTCAGTAGTGGCACAAGGACATAGGCAAATATTATAACATTAGGCGACACTGACTAATAAAATGATCAAGTCTAAGTAGTAAGTTTACATAAGGCTCTAGAGTAAATATGAAGAGTTTTAGGCACAGAACTTACCGTTTGTCACGAGTTTTCTTCATTTCTGTAGACTGTTGTCTCTCCACAGCGTCAAGTGTGTCTTCTCCTACTATCATTTTCCTGCAATAGAAACTATCTAGCATTAGTAAACATAGCAAAAGAGTATATACAATACAGGAGACACTTGCAGAACTTTAAACTCTACTGGTTAAGGACAAGGTTATCACCTCTACCAATAATTGCTATTGCAAGTACAGGCAGTAGCCATGGTATAGCTAAATGCAGCTTCTTCCAACACTTCTGGCACACAGTAACAACAATAGTAGCAACCATGGTAACAATTCATAAACATCCAGATTACAGGGTATACAAAGATTGAATACTTGCCCTCAAAGTACCTTTTGGTAAATTTTAAGCTGTGATTCTTTCTCAAGGCCAATTTTATCATTCCACTTCTTCAGGTTGGGCATACCAGAAGAAAGCATTTCATGAGAATTTTACCAGTCACATCACAACACACTGCCATAATGACATAAATGTTATCCAGGAATTAGAAACAAGAACTGATAGCTGCTTAGACAATACATAATAGTGGGCTAGCACATTCCATACCTTTTGAGGACATACAAAAATTCACACTTTCCACAATATCCTGAAGTACCTGTAGTGCAGTGACCGAGTGTCAAAATAGGGATTCAATGTATTAGATTCATAAAAAAAAAAAGCAGGAGAGACTCTCTTCGCAAGCCAACAACACCTGTAATTTGTAGAGTTGCATTTGGAACTGGTTTTCGATGAGCTAATAATTTTTTTATAACAAATGGTCAGAGAAACAAATTGAAGATAGTATGAAAACTTTATGACCTGAACTTTATTCAAGTATGTAATTGTTGGTTTAGTCTAGAAAAAGCTAGTTAGTCAGTTAAATAAGTATGAACAAAGGAAGTTGTAGAAAATTCTAGAGTTAGCTAGAGTTTGCAAAAGCATTTGTGTGACAAAAAAGACTTGAAAAAAACAAAAAAATTACACATTCAGAATGTTAGGCACCTACACAAAAGAATACAACTTATGCTACACAGTATTAAAGAAAATTAGGATAATCTACAAAACAGGGTTCGATCCGTTCATCCAGAAAGTAACCAGTAAAGGACTTACAGAGGCGAAGAAGTGAAGCGGTGAGAAGAAAATGTTAGGAAGTAAGTTGCCAACATGCAACAATTCATTTATCGTCTACTTGTATCTAACAATTGAAACACATTGTTTGGAAAAGTAACAGTCTACTAACACAACTATTCCACAACAAGGACAACTGGAAGTTTCACAAAATGTCAGCTGATCTTCAAAGGTCCCCTCAATATCCTTAATACCAGTGACAGAGATGCAGTCGGGATCAATCTATTCCAGCACCAAAAAAATTACACATAGGTATATCAGTAACAAAACGAAGACTTTCTAAATGTGCAACCTAAAACTTATACTCGTGTGATTTCTTAGCACGCACAGAGTATTAGTGTTCGTTTAAGTGACTACTCGAAAGAAGTTTACAAAGTATATACAACTGAATCAGTATTGAAATACGGTTTCAAAGCACAATCATTTATGCCAGCTGAAGGCATAGTTTAAATTCATAGCCCAAGACCAGATCTTGAAATCTTAAGAAAGTGGTCACAGAGATCTAAAACAAAATTATTGGATCCAAATTGAAACCAACAATCAAAAATCAAACAAAAAAAGACTACTGATTGTTAAAACTTATCCTAGACTTGATTACAACAATTAGGATAATGCAATTGCACACAAATATTGTAGTGCAGCCTAATATACAAATGCTGCCAATCAACAAATCAGACATAACATTACTGAAGTAGAGAATGCAGTGGAAACGTTTACCCTTTTCTTTCAGGTTTTTTCTCTAACACTTGATGTGCAGTTTTCTTGTTTAAGATTGTCTCTTGTTTCACCATCAGGATACCCTTAACAAACGAGGCCCGCCAAACTGCAGAGAAGACTAATACACAATTAGACCAACAACCATCCTACTATCAACAGAAAAAATAATAAATTCAAGTGAAAACTAGAACCCAGAAAGATAAAACAGAGGCAGAAATAAAATTAAATTCATTAGAAACAAATTTCTATTCCGTTTCATCACCACCCCACACCATCATCACCAGAACCCTGAATTGAGCACAACCATAGTTACCTGAACAAGATCTATTAGCATTGATTTTGAGGAGAATTAAAACGCTAATCAGCAAGAAAGAATTCAGCCACAATATATGAAATGCAGGTACTCTACAAGTTTGCTTAACCTTTAGTGCAAGGCCTATCTGATCAAAATTATCATATATGCATGTTGATTGATTCGTAGCCTATCATGATCTTGCTCCTCAACATAGATTTGATTCAATGGCTCATTCAAAGCAAAAACATTGTTATTCTGGTGCAACCATGTATGGTTTCACAAAGGAGCAGGGACCAGCCTGAAACACAAGTGATATATATTACCAGAGCGCAAATCAGAGATCACCAAGATAAAAACCAATCGTCGAAGGCAAACAAAATCAGCAAACTGAACAAAGTAAAACCTTGCGCATGTCCACAACACGAGAGTACAGTCCACATGAAGAGCAAAGCACATTATAAGATCAGGGTGCTCTTGCAAGTAAAAAGTGAACCGCCTTGTTGTATAGTTCCACATTGTAATTTTAACTGCCACATCTTTGAATTGCATATGGTCCATGCTTCTGAAGAATGATTCATGATAGTGGTTGCAGCATTGTCGAGTTCATCATACTGTATGTATAAACTCGGAATCCCATATTAAGACAGAGAATATATACCCAACCAAAATTCTGGTAGTAATTGGTTTCCTCCCTTTACAGATACCATGAAAAGTCATAGAATCAGTAAGAACACAAATAAGTATATAAGACAAACATCCCACGAATGAAAGATTTTAGTTCTTCTCACCATTGGAAACTTTAACTTGCTTCAATTAAGCCTTCTCTGTATGAATACAGAAATGAGAAAATAATCCAGTGAATACAGGATCTACAAACTTAAATCAGAAAATAAACACAGTGAGCCTAAATCAAAACCAATTATAGATAGATTAAAGGGTTTTAAAAGCTAAATAAAAATCAAATTAAAGAAATGAGATAGATGAAAGATGGGGGATTGGTGAGATGCAATACCTGGTCAACCATGGATTAGTATTGACTGTATTGTTCATCACTACTACCAGTGAAACCCACCTCTTCTTCTTCTTCCGTTATAAACCATCGATTTGATCTTTTGCGCAATGAAACAATCAAAAAGATTTTAATTTCAAGGCCTAATTTCAACAACAAAGCCAAAAAAAAAAAAAAAAGAGGAAAACAGAGATTCCAGAAAATCAAAAATTCTAACAGTGAAATAGATTTACCTGATTCCAACCCAAATCTTAGACCGGATATATCAATCATGGTTCGTAGATCGACGAAGATTTGGTTATAGACTCTATAAAATGATGTGCTTTCTTCGATTTTTGTTTAGTTTTGTAGAGACGGCTAGGAGTTTCCTTTCTCACATTGATTCTTCAACTATTGGTGAAAGAAAGAAGAATGAGGAAGAAGTATAAGCTACTGGTGGTGGTGGTGGTGGTGTGATTGTGGTGACGAGATTGTGGTGACGAGATGAAGTCTCTTTGCTTCATCTGTGAATGTGAGCAGAGAAAGAAGAAAAATAAAAGAGACCAGCGAAACTTGGGGAAAAGGAGAAACAGTCTGAAAAAAGTAGGTTTTGTCTCAGTTATTTAGGCCTCTTCCTATGCATCTTAAGCTTGTGGTATTTAGCGTATGTCGCCCATTATGTGACGTGTGAGGCGTATGATTTGGATCAAAGAGATCCGATAAAAGATAAAAACTAGTGTGAGATCAATAGATTCACAAAAAAGTGATAAGAAAATAAAGATAAAAATAAAAGATAAGTTTGATATTAATCAAATAATAATATTGGTTGTAGCATTGTGTATCTCTACTATGCCTTCTTATATAGGCTTCAAGGATTCTAAATATAATTAGGACTAGAAAAGAAATCAAACCAAACTAGGAAACACACTAAAACTAGGAAAGGAAATCCTAAATAAGAAATATGATAGGAAGTTACAGAAGAACTATAATAGGAAATAGAGAACTTGTGAGTAGGATGTCCCTCGTCAGGCCCCCTTCTTGAAAGAACTTCGACCTCGAGTTCAATATAGAAAGACAAAACGCTCTTGCCAGGTCGTGAGTCGGAAACGTCGTCGGAGACAATCATCAATCGGATACCTCGGGCCCGTTGTAGAAAGGACAAACTCTTTCCCGAGGTCATCGGTCTAAAACGCGACGAAAATCATTAGCTATTAAATACTTCTCGCATCGGCTTGAAAACTTTCGTGTGAATAGTGAAATTTTAAGCAGCTTTGCCAAAACGTCTATCCTTCCTCCTCTTAATACCTTCCTTATAATGAGGTCCAGAGTTCATAAGGTCCCCATTTTGTTTTTAAAATGCATTGAGTTGGCAATGTAGGATTTTCTTTTATGTCCGATACTTCATTCGGATATTCCGACCAACTCAAATTGTGAGTTAAAAATTCAAAAATCTTTTTGGTATATAGTGCTTCTCTTGTATAGTTGTCGAACAGTCTCCATCTTTGATAAGCACGTGAAAAAATCTTTGAATGTGCTTTGAGAATGATTAGGTTGGTGTCCTTATGGCGAGATAACATATTTAAAATCAAGTGAAAATGGCGAGAAGTGCACCATCAAAATTCAATTTGTCACATCATCATATTCCCATCCATTCATCCTAGTATCGGCAACTCCATTCATACAAACAAGCGAGTTGTGATAATAATCTAGATCCTTCGAGATAGTGGAGGCTCCCGTATGAGTTGTAGCTAAGTGATTCGGTGCTTCTTGAATAATGAGGCGGGAGTCAGGAGTCTCAATTTTCAAAGCATCAACTACCTTAACTCAGAAAACTTGAGTCGTATGTTGTAGAGCAATCTAATTGCTTGTGAAGAAAATGTTACGTAAATATCATTCACGATCTCAATAAAACTCCGAGGATGCGGTATTCACTTGACACAAAACTTGTTCCCGGGCACATTTGGTATACCAATATTGCCGGCTTTCCATATAATATCTCGTTATCCAGACTATACAAACCAACTTAGGACAAGACAACGGGATACTAATGGTGTTTGATAAGGATACCTCATTCGGGGAATCTTAAGTAGTAGATAAACCCAGTAATTCTTAGAATACTGCAAAACTTCGATTTAGCTTGCGAAAACCAACACGAATAAACCAAGGAGGTTTTAGTGGAATCTCCAAATCTTGGATTACGTACACCAAGATAAATAGATTTCCTAGCACAAGTTTTAAGCACCTCTCTAGCGATAGGAATTTTCCTTCGTCTTAGGACCATAATAATTTCTTGTCGAACTACCTCTTATTTTCTTATTTTCCAATAAGCAACTCTGAAACTCGGGAGAACCTTTCTCCTCAAGGCCATGGTGAGGCATAATCTTGCACGGATGGCACAATGAAAGTGGAGTAGTTTCTTCGGTACATATAAGGACAAACGATGTGCCGAAAACCGTAAAGATGATCCAGTTTGAGTGTTGGTAGATCCCAACTCAACTGTGACCGACCAAATAGTACTATGCGACAATAGCCCTTGTCGATTCTGCCCACAAACAAACCAAATATTGCACTATAGTCTCGAACCCTCCAATGGCGTCGAAAGTTATTTTAGGTCATCAGTGGGGAAAACACATCACTAGAAGTTTCTCAAACTCGTTTCCGAGTGAGCCCATCTTTGAGCGATTTATTGAACTGTTGGATTCCCAAGCAATGAGAGTCTCAACAACACAGTATGGCTTGTTGTTTTAAATCCAAAACCGAGCTTCATCCTTGGTAGCCGATCTGAGAACAATCCCTTGCTGTGTGGTCTAATAAAGCTGAGGCAATACCGTTTCTGGGTTCTCTACTGAATCAATGACCCTAACTACCATCATAAACTCAAGGTTTATAAGTAATTCTCATCATCTCTTCCCTTGAATCTTTGCATCTCGAAATCAACATTTTTGAGATGTGTGTATAGTTAACAACGTCCTTATACCTTCTTCCTTACGAGATAAGACTTTTTCCATAGTGATACATTTGTGGATGGAGTAGACTGAGTAGTATCTCCTTTTGTTTTTCTCCTCGTTAGTGTTTTACACAGCTGGCGATCAAGGAGGCGTTTGTGGAATCTCACTCTTGGTTGGAAGCACAATGCATGCTTGGAGAAGCTTTTCACGTTTGTAAATAACCATCCGGTTTAAAGAGTTCAAACGCGACCACTGATTTTGAATCAGCGACGAGTGCAAGTATCCCATCTGCGAGGGGTTTTACTTGTACAAGCTTGTTCATAGAATCGAAAAATATTGAACCCTTACTTTGAGATATTTAAAAACAGAGAAGCACGAATAGCGGTAACATGCTTCTTCAGAACACCATAATCCCTTGTTGGAGGAGCACGATTAGTGAAGTTGTTATCATCTGATGTTTGAAACCCTTTCTTAGCTTTTTTTCTCAGCACCTCTATACTGGCAGGAAAACTCCTTCGTATCAGATCATTATCTTTTCTCCCGTGCAATTCCAAGCCCTCAACTTGTTAGGTGTTCTATGATTTTACGCATATAGTAACAGAGTTGATCTCTTGAAGTAAGTGTGCCGACTCTTCCACAGCCATGGCAACATGCGTAATCAGCTTGCAGTTAGACTTTTGTTTTGGAATCAATTCAAGTGATTCATAAGGAGAACATACCCGCCATCTCTTGAGTACTCATCTTCAAGTCTAGTAAGTACTGCGAGCGCCCATTCCAGCAAACAATGTACTTTGACTCCTTCAGTGACTTGAATTGTTTAGGCCATAAAGCTGGAAAATTCGAAAACTTCACATAACAACTGATGTTATGAAACTTTGGCATAACAAAATCAATGGGGGTATTAGAAACATCAAAATGCAGAAACCTTTGAGGTGGATTCTTGTGATGTTATCGAGTATTTCATGAGTATGCACATTCTTAGGAACAGGGGGTAGCTATGTCGGAAACATGCGAAAAAGTGGATTGTGGATGATTAATCTCATCAGGTAGAACTCTCTTGGACACCCTTATTTTCTTCTTCTTCTTACGCTAAGGTAGGCGTTTGTGAAGTTGATGATGCTATAACGTCTTCAACATATGGATGATTAACAATCTTTTCTAATATCTCATCTAATCCTTTCCATAAATTTGACATTTCTGTTTCAATCCTACGTTGTAATGGTGTTCGGTCATGTAATCCCATTAAACGATGCAATCATTGCCTTGATGAAACTCAAAACTATGCATACTTTCATTATAAACGGCACCTAAACTCGAAATCAGGGTTTGCCCAATAACACATGAAAATTTTCTCTACAAGTTAGCTCACAATAAGCAAAACTGCGATACTTACCTTTGTTGAAGCTAAATTCAATAAGGCCGCCAAATAAATCCCATTCACATAATTCCTTTTCTCAGAAGTATTTCTTTGCTCCAATAGATATATAGTTTTTCGGACTCGATGGATCAAGAACAAAGTCGGTGATCATTCCATCTACTATGAAAAGTAGTCTGAAATTCCTTTTCCCATAACTAAGAACTTGAAAATTAAGGCACTCGATAGAGGCTCTTAGCGTGGATAGAAACAAAGCCAAGAAACTCAAAAAATAGAGAATCTCAGCTTAGTGGCTACGATGCCACTTGGCGTAGCGGAAGCGTATGATTTGGATCAAAGATCGATAAAAGATAAAAACTAGTGTGAGATCAATAGATTCACAAAAGTGATAAGAAAATAAAGATAAAATAAAGATAAGTTTGATATTAATCAAATAATAATATTGGTTGTAGCATTGTGTATCTCTACTATGCCTTCTTATATAGGCTTCAAAGGATTCTAAATATAATTAGGACTAGAAAAGGAAATCAAACCAAACTAGGAAACACACTAAAACTAGGAAAGGAAACCCTAAATAAAGAAATATGATAGGAAGTTCTAAGAAGAACTATAATAGGAAATAGAGAACTTGTGAGTAGGATGTCCTACATCACTATGGGTATGCCAAAGCGCAAACTCATATGCCAATATGTTTTTCTGGCATATAGGCATACGGCGATTTCGGCGATAGAGTCTCGGTCGCTCGATGAGTCAAAAATCGTTCGATGGTCATTCACTCGACAGCGACAGTCAAGCTATCGCTCGATACTATGATAATCGCTCATCAGATCTTCATCTAACGGCTACAATTTCCCCCTACCTGATTTCAACCAGTTCCAACCTAACTTCAAATTCATTTCACCATCATAGTGCATGGCAAGTGGATTTGACTACGGAAAGGAAATAACATGGATCATGATAGTGTATTTCCACATACCTACTGGAGAGAAAGTGGATGACCCGCGTAGTTGTGGTATAACTTCTTAGTAAGGCCGTATTTATTATTCGTGTTACAAACTCGGCTACGGCGACTCCTGCTCAAATTCATCTTTCAAGGTGAATTTTAATGAAATATAAATCGGGTTTCAATCGAATATTAATTTAAAAGATAGTTTCCATTAATCTAAAAAAACAAAATTACATTTCACATTTCAACTAAAAGAAAACATTTTAACTACTCATTTCCTTGTCCCAGTTTCCTTGTCATTTTCTCGGACCAAAAGATCCAATTACTGCATTTTCTAGATCCATAGAGTTGTTCAACAAACTAGTTAAGGTCTTAGGTTTGAGACTGACTTGGTGGTTGAGTCTTATCAGAATCACCATAACCTTGATAAGCAATGGGAGTCGGGGTGTGGGAACATTATACAAATCTTGAAATACGTGTGATTGATATTGTTCTTTGGAATGGTTGGAATCTTGATGAGGTTGAGGCAATTGGGGTATCTGATTCGTTTGCCTAACTGCCCGGCGACTTCTTGACTTTTGTGACTTTTGACTTCCTTTGGGACTCAATCTATACCATCTCCCGGCAGGACTCGATCCTCTACCCGGCTCAACAACAGGACTCAATCCTCTACCGGCTCAACTGCTTTGGGACTCATGTCATACATCATGCTTTCCATCAATCTTTGCGTCTCTTCCAAGTGCATGACAAAATCTGAAGAAGAGCATCATAATTGTTACATCGGGTCGATACTCCAACTGTAGTATTGACCCAGGGTATGGATAAATCGAGTAGGTGCACTAGAAACAATTGGATAAGTAACAATCTCTCCGGATGTGTTTGGATATAGTCTTTACTTCCCGAAAATGGTGGCATGTATGACGATGAACTTTGAGAAGGATATGCAAATCGTCACCGTCTCAGTGGAGGTTGGGAAGGAAAAATTCATTGTCAAGTGGCAACCTACCTAAAGGTGGGAAATCCATCCGACCCAAACTTTGCTGATTTGCATGGAAATATTTGGCTTGAAAATAGTATTAAACCAAGATAGGTACTCATTTACTGTCCATCGGCTCCGGATCAATTCGCCGAGCTTCTTGCCAGCGATGACCTTCTCTTACCAATTTGAAGTAATTGTCTGTTGAAACATACATCTTTGGGATAAGGGTGGACAGCTATCCTTGATCTCCTTGCAATAGAAGAAGCTGTCTTTCACTATAATACCAAACACTCTTAAATAGGGTGTATAACACCATCCTTCTAAGGCTTAACTCTGCCCGTTTGTCGACCTAGTTCTTCTTGGAACTCAGTCTTGCACTTCATATGGATGTGAGATAAGGTTATGGCTTGTTTTACTCAAGCTCTTTGAATCT
Organism: Papaver armeniacum; assembly: GCA_023531295.1. Classification (NCBI taxonomy): domain Eukaryota; kingdom Viridiplantae; phylum Streptophyta; class Magnoliopsida; order Ranunculales; family Papaveraceae; genus Papaver; species Papaver armeniacum. The sequence goes on from JAJJWW010013639.1 coordinate 59,687, forward strand.
TATGAACAATAGCTGATATGTTGACCATCTTCAATCTGTGTACTTCCCAATTCTCAAATCATACTTAGTATGATGGGAAATACATTCGTATAATTCTTAAGACAAGGTTAGAAACACGGAAATATGTATACCACCAATCTTGAAAATAATAACATTCGACGGGTTAATAACTTTTCCATATGAAAATGACAAAATAAATACATAATGTGAAAAAGATTGGTTCTTACCTCGAGAATTCCCAAAAGCATTAAAACTATCTTTATCACATGTCGAGTTATCACTTAGGGCAATGTAAATCTACGATAAAATCGTGGTCCCCAATCATATGTTGGTGCCTCCTAAATATTCTAATGCTTGAGAAACCCAATTAACATTCTTGAGCTAGTATTTGGGAAGCAGGACATTGGCCCGGTGTCCATAATACGAAACGGACGTTCTAGCTCCTCAAAATGGTGGGGATCGAAATATTGATTACCGGCTTCCCTGTCTTCATTCATTCTTATAGCATAATCTTTGGAAAAAACTTTTCTTGACACCTTCAACCCATACGCTTTTAATTGTCTATGTGTAGGATTTCCTCTAATTTATTTGAGTATAAAGGAAGTCTTTCTTTCCGTCTATCTTCGATAACCACTTTAGTCTATTAAATGGAAGTAAGTTCCCTTGGCATGGAATTAGGTTAACATGTTTAAATCTATCGGTGTAACTCATATTAACAATAATTATTCATAATTAGAATTTGTTGATTTTTATGAAACAAAACACATAATCTAAAAATTAAATTACTAGAAAAGGTGACTTACAGCATTCAAAGTCTTAAAAAAGAACATGTTTGTAGTCTTTTACCATCGTTCTAATATAACTTGAACACCTTGAGTCCTTGTGGTTTCTAGGTTGTATTTGATATAGATGTATGAGGATATCTTCTCACTCTCTCTCTTGAACAGCGAAGGAAGTAATTGAAAAATTGTACGTAACTCGGTCCATCCACCTCTTAGATGTATAGCTTTACATCTCCCCTCATTCTCGAGAAGGTGATTAGAGAATACACCTTTGGCTACTAGTCTAACATTATTAAACTCATAATTTGTATCACAACAAAACTTACTCCTTTGCACAGGGTACTAGTAGATGTTTTCCCTTTTTTATTTCTTTTTTTCTCTCCCATGTCACATTTAATATAATCGTTTTAGAACAAAGTTTAAAGAAAATCGGTGGTTTGAGAGAAGGTTTTCGGGGAGAAGAATTGAGAAGAGTTTAGAAGAGGTGGGAGTATAGTTGCGGTATTTATAGCGTCGAGCTTTCAGAACGGTGGCGATATTGATTATATAGACATCGATATAGTGAATTCGGCGATAATCATAATATCTCAGGAGATAAAGTCTTTATCGGCTGGCGATATTATCAATATCGCTCGCTAGGACTCGATCTCTCGGCGGTTTCCCCATAGTGGGCGCAAATGGTTTTGGCATGCCGGGTGGCATGCAAACACCATTTTGGCATGTGCATAGGAAGAGGCCTTAGATGGATAAGGTTTTATCGGGATATCCTTCCAACAAGGAATGTATATTATTCAAACGTCGTTGGATAGGTCAACTAAAGCCCTTATACAAACGTCGTTGGATAGGTCAACTAAAGCCCTTATACAACTGAATTCTTTGCTGCGTGATGGCCGGCCCGATGTTAGAAATAGTTTTATTGTTTTGTTGACAATAGTTTATGCCCTGATTGTAACAAATATATGGACATTTTTGGTGATCATGCGCTTAGGTATGCTAAGGATATTGGATATAAGTTTCGCCATGATGTTGTTCGTGATGTTATCATTGATATATTTGTTACAAAGCCAATGTGCTTGCGCGCAGGAGGTTTCTCTCGGTCTTGGACGAGATGATGACAAAAAGATCTAAAGCCCGCTGATATCCTTGTTCTTTACTGGGAAAATGGGAAAGATGTTTGTATGGATGTGTTTATGGGTAAAAATCGTTTCTGCCGATTTCGGTAAATTCGGTAGGTGAGTGAGAAACTGGTTCAAACCCTAAACAAATGTGCTGCACGTGAGCACTTTATAGATTCGAGAGATCAATGCATGCAAGTCCGCCTAAACCAAAATGGTCGTTCCGGACTTGCTTCGGTCACAAAGTGGAGGAGAAGGGTTGATTTGGGAGGAAGCAAAGAAAGGTGTTGAGACCGAGAATAGTTCAGGAGAGTAGTGTCTCGACTTGTATCAGAGTGAAAGCACCGTAAGCTTGCAAGAGATGAAAGCTTTTTGGAGAGCTTGCAAAGTTGCCTTTTACGAGAGTGTAGTATTTTCTCTGAGACGAGACTTGTTTATGCGGTGGAAATAGGTAAGACCTATTTATACAAGTCGAGATTGAAACGTACCCTGGCCTCATGAAGGAAGAGAGTAAAGGGTGAAATAATGAGAGGAGAGTGGTAAGCATGGTGTTAATGGGTGAAAGCGTTTTTACCATTATTTCCTCATTTATTTGTAGCTTTATTCCTTTCACGCTTCCTTAATGTGAGCGTAGTGTCAGCTACAATTTGAGCCTTGAGCAAAACCCTAGAAAGCATCCCCAAGTTTGTGTTGATATCTCGAGTGTTGGTTGCACCTTGAGTGCAAGTGGCGCTGCTGGTGGCGCGTGTGACATGTGCCATTGGCATGTGCGGAATGCCTTGTTGCGGGTTGTACCTCGGCGCAAGTGGCAATGCGGAGAAATTCTTTAGTGGCGTGCGTGGCATGTGCCAATGGCATGTGCGGAATGCCTTGGTGGTAGGTTGTACGTTGAGTGCAAGTGGCGATGCCAGAGATGCTAGTGGCGTGTGTGGCATGTGCCAATAGCATGTGCGGAATGCCTTGGTGGTAGGTTGTACGTTGAGTGCAAGTGGCGATGCCAAAGTGTGTCTGATATAATCTCGATTGTATATATTGTTAGTGCTCGATTTGTATTTATTATGGCTTTTTATGTTTTTGTAGGTGTTTTTGGAGAAATAAGCTTTTGCGGGAAAATTGCAAGAAAAGTATTTTGCGCTCGTCGGAGAAAACTACTAAAGGCACCCCTCATTTGGATATGGGGCACTCAATTGATAAGGGGCACCTAATTTCTATTCATATTCTGTGTTATAGGTACCATCGCCTTGGATAGGGGCAGCCCCTTCATGTTCCAGAGTTTGAACGGATGAATTTGGCGGGAAGATATTGCGGCGTATAATGATTTTGGATTCGATGTTTGGGCTATATGCTCTGGGCCGATTCAATCGTCGGTTAGTTAGAGTGGACTTGAAGTAACTAAACAAGATTGTAAAGAGTTTACTTTACGTAAAAAGCGGGTTTAATCGTCGCGCGGGAGGAAAGCATATTCACGGGGTTTCCCTGTTTTTTTTCTGCGAAGAATATTTATGGGATTTTGGTTTGTTAAACAAGGAAAGAAGGCATATAACGAAAATATATTCCTTAAAGGATTTGGTTTGATCGAATAAGAGAAGTTTGTGGCTAAGCGAAGCCGTGTGAATGGAAAATAAAAGAAAAATACCGTGACCTGCGGAGAGAACCCAACCTTGAGTTTTAATCGTCTGTGATGATATAAAAGGTGTATTCGGAGTCGGGAAAGTCGAACTTTGGGGGTACCAACGAGAGGCATAAAAGAGGAGAAAATCAAGTTCCGGGGTATTGTTTTTCTTCTTTGCTTTACAAGTGAAGAACACGAAGAACATTGTCACTTTCTGAGCAGTCTCAAATAAATATCGTAGTATAACGACACGAGAACCGATCGTTAACGCAGCGGAGACTTATTTTATCTGTTACCTTCGTAGCATGATTGATATAACGTTTATAATAGTTGCGGTTTATTTTGTTTTCTTCTTTTTTCATATATTTCTTCAATAAAAGACATTTTTTGAGCAATGGATTATTATTTTGGGTGTGTTTTAGAACATGAGGCTAAACCCCAACCTTTGGGATGACGGAGGAAGCCATATTTCATGCGTGTGGTAATTATATTTAATTCTTTTATGACTACTTGCACTTGATTTAATTATTTTATGATTTTCACTAATTAGTTGTGATTTCGTTTGATGACGTATGCTTAGTTTTAGTACTTTTTGATGCGTCGTGCTTGTGATTTACAATTAATCTTTTAAAAATCTACCTTGGCAAAGACATAGAGTCAATATTTTATTATTGTTTGAGCTATAATTATCTCAGGATAAATATAAGAATACATGAATGAGAATTGGTGGAACCACGAGTCTAGGTATCTCTCGATATTGTGACATCTTTTGTATATATTTTTATTATTATTTTCTGAAATCAATCTTTACAAGCCCGAGTTGAACGAACTTTTACTACCACTTTCTACAACAATTTAAAACACATCAATTTTTGGCGCTTGACAACGGACTTGTATTTAGATTTGTTTTAGGTTCCTTTTTCTTTTTATTATTTTTGTTCTTTTTACGCCTTTGGTATTTTTTTTTTCAGTTGGATTTGGAGGCGAAGCTACAAGGAACAAAAGTGCTATAAAAGGAAAAGCATCGCCAAAGAAGGAAAGAAAAGAGGAATCAAGGAGTGAAGAAGAAGATTTTGTATATAGTTATCTTGTTTTATTTTATTTTTTTTTTAAGCTTGTAAATAGGGTTTTATTTTTGTAATTTTTCTTTTTATTTTCGGACTCTTTTGGACTTTATTTTTGGACTTGGACATTATTTTTGAAACCCTAAAGGAAGGGTTAAAAATTAAATATAAGCATTTTGCGGGGAAGGACGTGGTTACGATCTTTGTCTCGGCCCCTCGGAGGTTCGTACTGCGACATAGGAGTCGGTGGCTGAGTCGAAACTTTAACGGTTCGGGCGCCGTCAGTACGGAGGGTAAGACTCTATCCACCCGCGAATCCCACAGCCGAGTGGGTTTTATTTTGTGTGACAACTTACACCCCTGCGAATAGAATGTCGGCCCCCGGTATAATAATAGCCAATACAACGAATATCGGGCGAGTTTCAAAATGGACGTTACTACTTTGACCATAGTGTGAATAGTGGTTGCAGGAACATCAGCCTTTTCAAGGTTATGGCTCATACCATGATGAGCCCAATTACTATCCCACACACGCCACGGGTCATACGAGCAAAATTCCTATAATTCCTCTCTCTAGAGTCCATGTAAGTTAGGTGAGTCGACACAAAAGTTACTTGAGTCAACACGTAGTTCGGATGAGATGAATAACTTAGTTATGGATGAAAGCAATGAAACATGTGAACCTTCTTTCCTAGATACAATCGGGAAGTCATGTGAGTCGACTCGGAAAATCTTTATTAGAGCCGGGAAAGAAATGCTCAAGATAGTCTTAATTTCCAATATAGTGTTTCAATAGTACCTTTGAAAATGAGGATAGTTATTTGCATAATCGGGATGACGAGGTTAGAATTGGTAACACTACTTTAGATAAGGTTCAACCATTTTTCATGTTATTATAATGATGATTATGATGAGGATAGTGTTGATGAAGAATTTGAAATAAGTAGGCATAGTGATGGGGAATTTCTCTCCAATTGAGCTTTGCAATGATAATATTATTTCTAGTTCAAATCCAAATAATTTTAATAATTATTCACCTATTCAAAAGGCGAGGATTTGACTAGAGATACCCGTTTTAGGCGGGTAGTATTTCCTTATGATTACGAAGGCGATTATGGTTTAGAGGAGCAGTTTATTATGAGAATAGTGTTTTAGAGTCTAGCGATTTAGAAACATTAGTCTTAGACAAAAAAAACGAACTCGTAGAGATGAGTGAGGATGAACGACTTAGAAGAATCAATTGATCATTTCGGGAATCGGATGACCTTGAGATTAGGGAAGTTGTGACTAATCTTTCTAGGGAACACTTTGAAAACTCTAAGTTTGGGGGTGATTATCATTCTCCATGTGCCTTAACTCTTAGAAAGGTCCCTCACTTTGGACTTGACACATGTGCCTCGACCATTTTAAAGATTATCTTCATACACGTTTTCTGAACCTAGTGATGTCCATAGGGAAGTTCGGTTGTTAGAAACCCATCCTGCGGTTGATGTGGTTGCCAGGGCTATGATACCCCGGATTGATTTTGTTTTCCACCAAATGTTTTTCAACCAATTGTGGGAATGTATGAATTTCAAATGTGTCGATTATTAAGTTTTGAGACTAAGCCTAATTACTTTAGGAGATTAAGGTCGACACATTTGTTAAAGGAAGACCATCGGCTCTCATTGTGGTCGATTGTATGTAAGTCAAATCGATTGACTTAGAGGATCCTCAATTATTAGAGTTATTATTATGTGCTTAAGTTTTTATTTGAGTTTTCAGACTCAACAACTTGATAATTTGGATCTTACTTACTGAGAATTCAAACCCAAAGAAATTTATTTAGACCCAGTTATAGAACCTGAACCTGAACCACAGCTAGATGTAGTTGTCTTAAACAGGAAACTAGACAAGGGTGTGCTTGTCTTAAACATGAAACTAGACAAGGGTGTGCTTTATTTGTTAATTTTCTTGGCAGGTTGCAGATTCCTTTTACTTGTGATAGCTCTATTTGGTTTTGATGACCCACAGAACCGGCTATTACTTTATGATTTTATGAGGTGACTAATCCTTCGTGATTACAGGTGAAGGCGTTAAACTTAGCACTTCTTGGAGGTAACCCAATATTCATGCGACACGGTAATATTTTCCTTAACTCTTTTACTTCAAATAGTACGATTTTCTCCTTGTTCATGCTTTTAATTTTATCTTTAGAACATTGAGGACAATGTTAGATTTAAGTTTGGGGTATGGGAGAAACTTTTTAGTTGCATTGATAAACTCCAGAGCCTAGAAATTTATGCTTATTAAGGATGGCACTAACCAATCTAAGTGGATAGAAGCATTTTGGTTGTAGGAGTTGAGGAACCAATCTGATTAGATGGCAACATCTAAAGAGTCTATTCATAAAAGCACAAAGTTCAGGTGTTAGAAATAACATGATAGTTTCACCATATCTCGTTGAGTCCTTTTTCACTTCTGTTTTTATTTTTATTTTGTTTTTAAATTATGTTTCTCTAAGTGATTAGGTGGGGCCCACGAATCAAGTTGTTACCGATGCTAGGGTGAATTAGAGTGATTGAGATACCAAAAAAAAAAGAAAAAAAGAAAAAAAAAAGAAAAAAAAAAGTGAAAAAAAAGAAAAAAAAAAAAAAAAAGTTGAAAAAAAAAATAATAAAAAAAATAATAAAAAAAAATGAGACCAGACCATCAGACAACCGGAATAAATTCAATAAAGTCGACCTGCTTTGGAACCCTTGTATATGCCGGTTGTGTTGACCTAGAGTTAGGTTTATCGACCCTTTGGTTCCCTTGTATATGCCAACGTGTTGATATTATGAGGCCAGGTATCTCGGTCCATTAGGATAGGTTCATTTTTGGCGGAGGCCTTGGCAGAGATATAGGAAACATTGTTCACTTAGTAAACATCAAAACCATCTATGTTTTCTCTTTATCCATCTTCTTGATCTATCCATGTGATTAGTTTTGACTCAGGATATTGATGTCCATAGTGCGACTATACGAGTAGAACTTCATGACTTATATATGAATTTTAGTATGTGAGGTGCAAACTCGTGTCTGACAATTGGAATTTCGCATCGAGGTACTTCCTCTTGTAGTCAATAAGTATGCTGACCAAGGAGATTCTTTAGTGCCTTCCAAGGTTTTGCGTAGATAGTTAAGTGCAGGTATAAAGGTTTTGTGGGTACACCTCTGGTAAACCCTCCGAGACTATAACTCGGCCACTAGGTCCACCTAGGGGTTTAAAGGCTTATTGCATACGCTAAATGCAATCGACGATGCCTGCGACGTGAGTTAGGATTTTATTTTTCTAAATTTGATTTGCTCGAGGACTAGCAAATAATAAGTTTTGGGGGTATTTGATAGACACATTTTTGTGTACGATATAATCTGATTGTATATATTGTTAGTGCTTCGATTTTGTATTTATTATGGCTTTTTATGTTTTGTAGGTGTTTTTGGAGAAATAAGCTTTTGCGGGAAAATTGGCCGAAAAGTATTTTTGCGCTCATGGGAGAAAACTACTAAAAGGCACCCCTCATTTGGATAAGAAGCGGCTCGATTGATAAGGGCACCCTAATTTCTATTCATATTCTGTGTTATAGGCACCATCGCCTTTGGATAGGGCAACCCCCTTCATCTTCCGCAGTTTGAACGGATGAATTTGCGCGGGAAGATATTGCGGCGTATAAAACGATTTTGGATTCGATGTTTGAGGCATATGGAGCCGATTGATAAATCCCGATTTAGTTGGTTTGGACTTGAAGTAACTAAACAAGATTGTAAAGAGTTTACTTTCGTAAAGCGGGTTTAATCGTCGTAGCGAGGGAGGAAAGCATATTCACGGGGTTTCCACTGTTATTTCTGTGAAGAATATTTATGGGATTTTGGTTTGTTAAACAAGGAAAGAAGGCGCTTATAACGAGAATATATTCCTTAAAGTTTGGTTTGATCGAATAAAGAGAAGTTTGTGGCTAAACGAGAAGCCGTGTGAATGGAAAATAAAAGAAAATACCGTGACCTGCGGGAGAAGCAACCTTGAGTTTTAATCGTCTGTGATGATATAAAAAGGTGTATTCGGAGTCCCCGGGGAAGGGTTGAGACTTTAGGGGGTACCAACGAGAGGCATAGAAAGAGGAGAAAATCAAGTTCGGGAATTGTTGTTTTCTTTGCGAGAGGCTGAAGACACGAAAGAACATTGTCTTTCTTCTGGCAGTCTCAAATAAATATCGTAGTATAAACACAGAAACCCGATCGTTAACGCAGCGGACTTATTTTATCTTATTACCTTCGTAATGGTTGATACTATAACGTTTATAATAGTTGCGATTTGCGGTTTTCTTCTTTTCATATATTTCTTGATAAAAGACCTTTTTGAGCAATGGATTATTATTTTGGGTGTGTTTTCGACATGAGGGCTAAACCCCAACAACGGGATAAGCGGAGGAAGCCATATTTCATGCGTGTGGTAATTATATTTAATTCTTTTATGATTTACTTGCACTTGATTTAATTATTTTATGATTTTTACTAATTAGTTGTGATTTCGTTTGATGACGTATGCTTAGTTTTAGTACTTTTGATGCGTCATGCTTGTGATTTACAATTAATCTTTTAAAAATCTACCTTGCAAAGACATAGAGTCAATATTTTATTATTGTTTGGTATAATTGTCAGGATAAATATAAGAATCGCATGAATGAGAGGTGGTGGAACCACAAAGTCTCGGTATCTCTCGATATTGTGACATCTTTTGTATATATTTTTATTATTAAATCACGAAATCAATCTTTACTGACCCGAGTTGAGCGAACTTTTACTACCACTTTCTACAACAATTTAAAACCACATCACAAAGTTTGCTAGTGGCGTGTGGCATGTGCCAATGGCATGTGCGGAATGCCTTGGTGGTAGGTTGCATGGTTTGCGAGTTAGGCTACCGAGGCGTGCATTTAAGGGCATGGCTAGGTGATGAAGGCTACCGAGCGGCGTGTTGGCGTGTGCAGTAACATGCGTGGTCGTTGGGCCGTGGCCTTGGTAAGAAAAGCTACCGGCGAGCATGTTGGCATGTGCGATGGCATGCGTGGCCGCTAGGCCGTGGCCTTTGGTAGGAAGCTACGGCGAGCATGTTGGCATGTGCCAATGGCATGCGTGGCCGTTAGGGCCGTGGCCTTGGTAGGAAAAGCTACCGGCGAGCATGTTGGCATGTGCCAATGGCATGCGTGGCCGTTAAGCCGTGGCCTTGGTAGGAAAAGCTACCAGAAATGAGCATGTTGGCATGTGCCAATGGCATGCGTGGCCGTTAGGGCCGTGGCCTTGGTAGGAAAAGCTACCGGCCCGAGCATGTTGGCATGCGTGGCCGTTAGAGGCCGTGGCCTTAGTAGGAAAAGCTACCCGGGGAGCATGTTGGCATGTGCCGATGGCATGCGTGGCCAGATTAGGGCCGTGGCCTTAGTAGGAAAAGCTACCGGCGAGCATGTTGGCATGTGCCAATGGCATGCGTGGCAGATTAGGGCCCGTGGCCTTAGTAGGAAAAGCTGTGAGCATGTTGGCATGTGCCAATGGCATGCGTGGCCGTTAGGGCCGTGGCCTTAGTAGGAAAAGCTACCCGGCGAGCATGTTGGCATGTGCCAATGGCATGCGTGGCCAGATTAGGGCCGTGGCCTTAGTAGAAAAAGCTACCAGTGAGCATGGTGGCTTGTGCCAATGGCATGCGTGGCTGTTAGGGCCGTGTTCTTGGTTGGAAAAGCTACACCGGCGAGCATGTTGGCATGTGCCGATCGCATGCGTGGCCGTTAGGGCCGTGGCCTTGGTAGGAAAAGCTACCCGCCCGAGCATGTTGGCATGTGCCAATGGCATGCGTGGCCGACTTGGCCTAGGTTGCATGGTTTGTAAGCCTAGGGCGCTATATTTGGCATGTGCCAATGGCATAGCATGACTTGGAAATATGGCTTGTGGTACGTGTTGGCATATGCCCGATGGCACGTACGGCCATGTTAGCCCTAGTTGCACGTTTTGCAAGCCTGAAGTAGCTATATTTGGCATGTGCCGATGGCATAGCGGTTTGGAAATATGGCTTGTAGTACGTGTTGGGATGTGCCAATGGCGCGTCGTCCATGTTGACCTAGTTGCACGTTTTGCAAGCCTAGGCGCTATATTTGGCATGTGCTTGATGGCATAGCGGCTTAGTTTGGCATGGTTGCCAATGAGTGCGATATGTAGTTTGGTTTTGGCGTCATTGCCATGGTGTGCGGTGTGCGGCTTGGTTTTGGCAGTTGTTGCCATGGTGCGCGGTGTGCGGCTTGGTTTGGCATTGTTGCCATGGTGCGCGGTGTGCGACTTGGTTTTGGCATTGTTGCCATGGTGCGTAGTGTGCGGCTTGATTTGGCATTGTTGCCATGGTGCGTGATGGTGCGGCTTGATTTAGCATTATTGCCATGGTGCGCGATGTCGCGCGGTTTAATGTGCTTGTGATATGCGGCTTAGTTTAGCATTATTGCCATGGTGCGCGATTATGCGGCTTGGTTTGGCATTGTTGCCATGGTACTTGTGATGTGCGGCTTGGTTTAGCATTATTTGCCATGGTCGCCTTGATGTGTGCGGCTTAGTTTTGGCATTGTTGCCATGAGTGTGATGTGCGGCTTAGTTTGCATTGTTGCCATGGTGCGCAGTGATGTCGGCTTGGTTTTAACATTGTTGCCATGGTGCCGATGTGCGGCTTAGTTTGGAATTGTTGCCATGGTGTGCGGTGTGCGGCTTGGTTTGGCATTGTTGCCAATGCACGTCGCGGCCATGTTGACCTAGTTGCGTTTTGCAAGCCTAGGGCGCTATATTTGGCATGTGTGATGGCATAAGCTGACTTAGTTTGGCATGGTTGCCAATAAGTGCGATATGTAGTTTGGTTTTGGCGTCGTTGCCATGGTGCGGTGTGCGGCTTGGTTTGGCATTATTGTTTATGGTGCGCGATGTGCGGCTTGGTTTAGCATTGTTGCCATAGTGCGTGTGTCGCTTGGTTTTGGCATTGTTGCCATGGTGCCTTGATGTGCGGCTTGATTTGGCATTGTTGCCATGGTGCGCGATGTGCGGCTTGATTTGGCATTGTTTCCGTGAGTGCGCGGTGCGGCTTGGTTTGGCATTGTTGCCATGGTGCGCTGATGTGTGCGGCTTGGTTTAGCATTGTTGCCATGGTGCGCATGTGTGCGGCTTGATTTAGCATTATTTGCCATGGTGCGATGTGCGGCTTGGTTTTAGCATTGTTGCCAGCAGTGCGCGATGTAATGCTTGGTTTAGCATTGTTGCCATGGTGCGTGATGTGCGGCTTGGTTTGGCATTGTTGCCATGGTGCGCTTGATGTCTCGGCTTGATTTGGCATTGTTGCCATGGTGCGCGATGTGCGGCTTGGTTTTGGCATTATTGCCATGGTCTGTGATGTGCGGCTTGGTTTTAGCATTGTTGCCATGGTGCGTAGTGTGCGGCTTGGTTTGGAATTAGGGTTACGTGAAAACCCTAATGCTGGTATTTTGAAAAAAATACCCCCATTAATTATTACATACGAGTTAAATGCTCTTAGTTAATGTGTTGCAGGTAACACTAGGTCATGGGGTTTACGATTTTACCCCTTGTTTAAAAACCATGACAAGATGTTACGGGTGTCTCTCCATTTCCACTTTGGTGATGGTGTCGCTCCTTTGTCCATGGTAAGGCTATTTTAAAGTGCGGTTTCTAGTAAACGTAACAAGTACTTGACAAGTGTCTTGCACATGGATATGGATTGGGTGTTCTGGATTTTTTCTACCCTAGGGAATTTGGTGAGGATACTTTGGCTTTTTTCAGCGTCTTAAGAATTGTTTATTTAGCAATGACGCTCGTAGTGGCGTATTTAGTTTTATTTTTTATAGATTAGGTGTTCTTTATTCGGAGAGGAGTTGGAGCCCAACTTGTCGCTAGGTTACCAACCAAAAGCTTTGTATGATCTTTTTTTATTTATGATTAAAGATTTAACTCATTCCCTTTTAACAAATATATTTTATTTTGCCGAAAATGAAATCTAGAATTTTATGTATATGTCGTACTAATTATTTGTAGATAGTGAAGATCACACTTATTATAGCTCGAGAAAAAGGTTCTGAATCTGTTTAGCAATGTACGCTTTCACCATATAGTAACGCTTATATGTGTTGCAAAGAGATCAATATCTTTGCTTTTTGATAAATGAAGAACACTTTTAGCACTGACAAAACCGTTCCTAAAGTATTTCGCATGTGATTTTCATTATCCACGATAGCAACACTTATATATGTTGCAACGAGATCCATGGACTCTTTCTTCTTAGCGTTTAACTCGTGTGACTAGTTTTTAAGGTAAAATTTCAGACTCTAAAATTTTCAATTATTGATTGAAGATTTTCAAAATCCCTTTCAACCCAAATACAATTTAACTATCATTAATCATTTGATGGAAGAATTTTAAGAGAAGCAAATCAACCATTGATCAAAATCGAAAAACTTAAAAATTTAGAAAAACTTTTTTGATTGGAATTTCAATCAGGAATTACAGTAACTATGGATGATATTTTCGAAATTTCTTTCAATTTAATGAGATATAATAATTAAGATTTCTCTCCTGAAAAAAAAAATCCGAAGGAAAATGATAGAGAATCGGTTAATTTCGCAAAAAAAATTCTTTTTTTAGATCCAATTTTGAGGACCATGAAAGTGTGACGGACAAAATCCATTAGAGTCACCCTATAGAAGGCCTCCTAAAGTCGGCCAATGACATCTTGACTTTAGTCGGGGGACACGATAAGTAAATGTCCTTGTCTAAGTCAACAAAAGTCTTGAAACTAGGGCACTTTGACTTTAGTCAACACATTTTCCACATATAGTTAATTCGCGATTTCTAGTTTGTGTCGTTCCATTGTGTCTCCGATAACCCGTTTTCCACTAGTGTGTCCGTTAAGTAGCGTGATTGTTCGTAAGAGATTCAAGTTGATTGTGTGCGGAGGTGTTTATTGAAGATCTAAGAAGATTTGAAGACAAAAGACTTTGAAGATTTCGATTTGGGTTCATAATCTTTAGTGTGCACAATACTTGTTTGGTTAAAGAGGATCTAACTATAATCAGTTTATCCTTATGGTAGATTGTATTGATTAGTTGAGTATATACGGCATCAATACGATTCTTTGTGATTCAAAGTATTGATTGCAAAATCTAAGCGATTACTTTGGTAATTGTTAGTAGATAGATCTAAGGACGACAAAGGAGTTTATTGGGATAAGCGGAAGAGACTTTTGTCGAACTCACATCACTTGGTTGAAAAGAGTTGATACCAAAACAGATTTGTTGTTCCTTTCTTTGGAATACGAACCAAAGGAATTGTTCCAAGTACGCGACTTATTCATAAGTTGGAGGCGTGGGAATGACAGAACTAGGTGAACTATAGGTTTAGTTGCTTGGTCTCAACTATACGAAGTTGGTTTGATTTTGTATATAGGCTTAATCACGAGTATTCACTTGTAACTCGTTGAGTATAGTCACCTCTGACACATCTTGTCCTCGACAAGTTCTATATAGTGTATGATGGGAGTGTCTGTGACACAATCTCTAGTAACAACTAAAGCTTCACCATCCCCCACGTCACTCTCTCCATATGAGAAAAAAATCCCTGAACTTCTTGTAACACCTGTCACATTCTGTGAACTCCCGTCATAAACTGTCCCCACGTTTTGTGAAGTAACGACTTCACGAGATATTGTGCTGTCACGTCTTGTGACTTGTTTACGGTTGTGAAGTCACCAACTATTCATGTATGCATGTGTACCCATTAGAGTGTTGTCAATGCACTGCTGCAGGGACATTAGTTACCTTAGGAATTCCACCAGGTATGTTAGTGCTATCAGACCCCTGTAAGTCAGAGATCTCCAACCTATTATCCAACTCCATTTGACACTCTTCATTATTGTTGTCCAAAGAAGTGACTGTGTAAGCAAATTTGTATTCAAATAAACTACATCACGAGACACAAAAAAAAATTTTGTTTCCAAATCAAACAACCGCCAACCCTTTTTTCCACAAGGGTAACAAAAAAATATACATCTCGACTTCGTGGATTAAACTTGTTTCGATCACGGTACCATACTAGCATAGCATAAACATCCAAATACCCGAATAAGATTATAAATAGGAGGCTTCCTATGTAACAATTCATATGGAGTTCTCCATTGAGCAAGGGAGTAGGCGTGCGATTAATAATATGAGTAGCGGTTATAATGCACTCACCCCAAAACCGAAAAGGTAAATTATATTAACACAAAGCACGCCCCACATTCAATATATGACGATGTTTTGATTCCACTCGCCCATTTTGTTGTGGTGTATCCACATGAGGTTTGAAATTCTATTCCTTGTTCGGAAAAAAATGGAATCAATGGGAGAAATTAGTACCATTATCGGTCGAACTTCATTAACTTATCTATCAAATTGTGTCTTAGCCATAACACAAAAATTCTGAAAATTCTTCACTACCTCAGTTTTATGTGCCATCAAATAAACCCAAACACAATGAGAATAATCATCAACTATCGTAAGAAAATAGTGTGCACCACAAGAAGATGAAGTACGATACGCACCCCATACATCACAATGAACTAAACTGAAGATGTCATTAGCTTTATTCTCACTAAAATGGAAACTAACACGAGTTTGCTTAGCCTTAAAACAAGTATCACATGGTTTAGTGAGAAACTTCTGACAATCAACTTTGTTCATACCAGGAAGCAAAGAAATAATATTATTAGAAGGATGACCAAGGCAGCTTGTGCCATAAGTTATAATCTTCACCAGTGTAACTTCGATTTGCCATGTCTGGCTCCATTGTGGAAGATATAGACCCCATCTCATTCCTCTCCCACACCAATCAGCGTCCTCGTAGTGCGGTCCAGTATCACACACAACTTATCAGTCAAAGTGACAATACATTTCAGATCTTTAATTAAAAATGATAACGAAATCAAGATACGGTGAAGATCAAGAACTTATAAAACTCGATATAATCTCATATTGTCTCCAAACACCATAATGCCTTCACATGGAGCAATTGTGTATGTGTCGTTCGAAGTTTTACGGAAGAAAAACCTATTTGATATGTTTTACACAGAAACTCTTTCCTTCCTGGCATATGCCTTGAAGCCCTTGTATCAAGTATCCACTTACTAGAAATCTTTTCCTTTGAACCATCCTTATTCGAAGAATTAAGCATATTCACGATAACTTCCCACTGTGCATCAGTGTGAGTATTAGCAAGTGGTAATTTTCGATATTGTGATGAAAGATGGCTTCCATTTGAATTTACATCAATATTCAAAAGTCTTTGTATTAACAACAACTTGTCCATCTTGTTCATAATTATAGCCATTCATTTTCTTTATATAACTTACATCCTTGAAGTAATTCAGTAGGATGATTTCTCGGTAAAATTGAATCAATTTTAGGTATACCATTAGAAGTCGATTCTTCCCAAGCCATGATGCTAAAAAGAGATTAACCGATTTTCAATTATTTAGGATATTTCGATCATGGCTCAGGATGCCATAAAAGCGACAAGGTGAAGATGATAGAAGGTTTCTTATTATTGAAAAGCTTAGTTACAAAATCGGTATTCTAGAAAATGCTATATGACCAGCTCTTTAACATAGGCTGAAGTGTGATTATTACGAGGTGGTCATTCATGTGGCGATTGCGTGGTGGAGAGAAGTTTCTTAACCTTCAAACGTCACGTAAAGAAAGAAAAAACCCTGGAAAAAAATGGAGAATTTTTGTTGGAGAATTTTTCAGTAATTTTTCTTTTTGAGATTACAAATCTATCAATCATCAATCATTCCCCGACCATCATTACAAATCTATGATCTCTCTTGACATAGTAGTCTATCGGAACCGGTTTTAAAGATTGAATAATAAAAATATCAAAAATTAATAATTCAAGAAATTGGTTACAATATTCAATTTTAATGTGCTTCTCGTTTTTCACTCAATCATATCTCAAAAATTGGTGATCACTTAAATAAAGATTTCGTTTAAATTTTGAATTTTACTATGGCATTATCCATGGAGGTGATCAAATTGATGCGATATGTTCCTGGCGAGCAATAACCATTAATGGCAGACATACTCTACGACATAGGAAGTGGGGTTTTAGCAGAGAAGAGAAATGGAAAACAGTAGAAAGAAACATGATTGCTTGAACTTGCTTTATGATTTGAGAAAGTCTAAATAAGACCTCTCCATGACCTTGGGTCAAAGTCCACATCATCAATTTGTCCCTATGTTAATTTGAAAATTGTAGATAAAACCTTCATGATTGGAGATGATTTTTTGGGTTGAAAGGTGATAACTTTATTTGCTTTATGTGAGGTCTAAATGCGATATTTAGACCTCACATAGGATCAGCTCCACCCCAGCATTGGAGATGCTCTTAGGCTAAATGGGAAGATACTTAAAAACAAATTTAGCTAGCATTAACTCAAAATAATATCTTTCCTAATTATTATATTTCCCAACCATAAAAACAATATATACATAAATATTCAATAATATCTCCTAATAAGTGACATCACTAACTTCACATTTACTCCTCCTAAAAGTCAAAAGACTCGAAACATTCTGAGTTAGTTAGATATTATCGATCAAAAATAAGAAAAAAAATATTTCTAACTCTAGATTCTATCAGTTCAGTTCAGTCCATCTCACTAAATTCACTTTCAGACATGAAATTTTACTCATTTAAATTCTTCTTCTTATACATTCTCATCATGTCATCAACATCTTTAAAATTCTCATCTGCTCAGCTTCAAAATTCTCAGGTATCATCTCTCGTTCTCTCTGACTCTAACTTACTTGTTTTTACTTAAATTTGACAAAAATAATGAATACTTGACCATCAATTTAGTGATTCAATTTTAGTTAAATTCAAGTGTTTCATTTTAATCTTGCTAGAAACCCAGGGGTTTTAGAAAATCAAGAGTTTGAACTCGAAATGGGGGAGTTCAAGAATTGGGTATTTTCTTAATTACATGTTTGTATGTTTGTATATCTTGCTAGGTTGATACTGGAAGCTTCGGAATTGCTAATGATGTGTTCTTGAAAGATGGGCAGCAATTTCAAATCATTGGTGGTGACTTGCATTATTTTCGTATTCATCCAGAGGTAATTCAAAGCTCTATCCATCAAGCAAGGTTACTTTACTCAAACATGACAGTGGATTTTATAAATGTGGTTCAATTGAATTTCTATTGTTGTTGAATGTGGTTTCTAGTATTGGAAAGATAGGCTATTGAGAGCTAAGGCATTGGGATTGAACACAATTCAAACATATGTACCTTGGAATCTTCATGAACCAAGTCCTGGAGAATGGGTTTTCGAGGGTATGGCAGATATTGAATCATTTCTTAAGCTTTGTCAAGAATTAGGGTTCCTTGTCATGCTTCGACCTGGTCCTTACATATGTGGAGGTGAGCATTGACTTCCTTGTGTTTACCAGAGATTTAGAATTTTATTGGTCACGTATTGTGATTAATGGTATATATAGCGTCTTATGTAGTGCTTATAGGCGTCAAGTGAAACCGATTGAATGTAAATGCCATGGGTGTCCATCATCCATATGCTAGAAATTACGCGAATGTGCAGTCAGTTTTTGTTTGATAAACCTGTTTGGATAAATTGTTTGGTTGTAGAATGGGATTTTGGAGGCTTCCCTGCTTGGTTGCTCTCTATAGAACCACCCCTCAAACTAAGATCGTCGGATCCTGCTTTCCTTCATCTGGTATATTTTCATTTCTTATGCTGAATTAGTAAATTAGTTTCTATCTAAGATTGTCTGAATTCATTGGTCATGCTCTATCCTAGGTTGAGAAGTGGTGGGGTGTTTTGCTTCCAAAGATAGCTCCCCTTCTTTATAACAATGGGGGTCCTATTATTATGGTCCAGGTAAAGATTATTTTTCAGCTTTAACTCTCACTGAAACTCACGACTGTAACTAAGATGCTATACCATTAAAAGTTTAAAGCTTACTTCCAAGATAAAAGAATCTTTTCTTGTTCCTTTTAGGTTGTATTTTTGATGGATAAGAGTAAACATTTTCACAGGTTGAGAATGAGTACGGTTCATATGGAGATGACAAAAACTATCTCCATCAACTTGTTAGTTTGGCTAGACGGCACCTTGGAGACGAAATAATATTGTAATATTCTGTCCACTCTAGTAGTTTTTGGTTTCTCAAAGACTCACCATGTTTGTTACATTTTCCTAGTCCTCATATGATTTTAGTCAGTCTGCTAACAAGAACAGTATTGTTGAAGGTATACCACAGATGGAGGTTCAAGGGATACTCTTGAGAAAGGAACAATTCGTGGAGCTAGTGTTTTTTTCAGGTAAACGCAAGGCTTGCAAGGCTTTTACTTTTGAATATGTGATTCTCGAGTTGTGTATTTGTTAATATGGTTCATTGTTTATTTACAGCTATTGACTTCAGTACTGGTGATGAACCTTGGTCAAAATTTAAGTTGCAGAAAGAGTTCAATGAGCCAGGAAAATCACCACCTATCTGCACGTCAGTCTGCATTGCTTTTCTGTTGTAGTATGTGCTGGTTAGAGAAGCTTATTATGCTCACCGTGCGTGTTTATTCAGGGAATTTTATACCGGTTGGCTAACCCACTGGGGTGAGAAACTTGCGGCTACAAATGCACAATTTGTATCCAATGCCTTGGAAACTATTCTCTCTCGTAATGGTTCAGCGGTACTATATGTATGTTGTTCTCCTCAGGTCTACTTTATATGAAAAAGTGTATTTTTTTCTTCGTGTTATTGTCATGATAAGGGGGTCTTTTACATTTACAGATGGTACATGGTGGAACGAATTTCGGGTTTCTCAATGGTGCAAACACTGGTTCAGATGATTCTGATTTCAAGCCTGACATTACTTCATATGATTATGTAAGAAATACTCTTCAGAGAGTCGAGATGTTCTTTTGCTGAAATTTCACTGACACTGTCCTTGTTTATTTTACAGGATGCTCCAATTAGTGAATGGGGTGATAGTGACAGCCCAAAGTTTAAAGGTGTGTTTTCTCTACTTCACACATGAGATTCACTGTCAAGTAGAACCATCATAACATCGGTAACTCTGATTTGAAGAATTTTAAAATTCGCATCTACTGATTACTAAATGCATTTGTTTTCTCTTTGTATGTGATTTTTCGCTAATGCTTCAGCCTTGCGCAAGGTTATAAAGAAATACTCACCAGTCTCAGTTCCCCGAGTTCCTCCAAATAATGGAAAGAGAGGGTATGGAAAAGTCAAATTACAAAAGCGTGCATCTTTTTTTCGATGTACAACATACTCTAACCAATCCCTAAGGATGTCATTGAAGCCAAAAATCCAGTTTTTTATGGAATCAGTTGGTCAGGTACATTGGAATTTTATTCAGTTAACATTTACCATTTTCATGCTAGTCTTCTGATAATCTTGACAATTCATTAATTCAAGAACATGAAGTGTGGTTTTTCTCCTTATGGCATGCTAGATGTTCGGATTTTTACTGTATGTGTCAGAATATCCTGCCAAGAAAAATAGAAGCATTCTTTCCATACCAAAGGTATAACATCCGTGTTCTAAAAAATTTCAGTGCTGTTAACTGTTGAAATTTCTAGTTTTTTAAGATTGCTAAAAGGAACATCCACTGATTCCAGGTTCATGACAGAGCACAAGTGTATGTTTCATGTTCACTGGATGAAATGATCAATAAATATGTTGGTAAAATTGAAAGATGGCGAATGAACCGCTTGAGATTCCAAGCATTAAATGTGCTTCAACCGTCCAGTTATCTATTCTGGTATCTAACCTTCAAAGTTTGCATCTCTTGAAGCTTGATTTTGCGATTTTAAGTTTGATGTTTGGGATTTTTAACTCAATGTTTTTCGACATTTATCTAATATGTTCTTGTTTATCTCTACTATTCTAGGTTGAAAACATGGGACGTCTCAATTATGGCCCGTATATGTATGACAGGAAGGTAAAATTGTTTGAAACTGCAATTTTTAACTCACAAAAGTTCAGCAAGAGTGATTCTTTTTATCTTTCAGGGGATATTATCTGATGTCGTTCTGGATGGTTCAGTTCTTCATGGGTGGAGGATGATTCCATTTTCTTTCCAGAACCTATCTAAGCTTTTCAAAGAGAGTCCCATTGTTGGAGTTGGCACTACCACATCTGAAAAGAATTTTCCATGAGTAATTTAGAATATCATTCTGGTAAGTTTCCAACTCTAATCCCAACCTTATAATATGTGCCTCTTTAATAGACTGGTAAAATCGATTTCACAACCGCATAACTAGCTTCCAAGGGTCAATAATCATGGGGATTTTAATTTTTCTCTTCAATTTTACAGAGCTACTCTCTGAAGGACCAATGTTCTATGAAGGTCATTTCACAATCAACTCAACAGATGAAATCGCAGACACGTTCATATCCTTCGGTGGATGGGGCAAAGGGATCGCATTTGTGAACAATTTCAATATAGGAAGATTCTGGCGGTAAGAATGACTAGTACACCCTTGTTTACTTGTAATCAAATTTTCATTAGACTGATTGATCCTGAAATCATTTTACAGTTGGCTGGACCACAATGTAGCCTCTATGTTCCTGCTCCGCTCCTCCGTCAGGGAAAAATGTGGTGGTATGTTCAGTAATTTTTATTTTATTTTACAACTAGTGAAATTGAAGTTTTAATGGACAATATTTTTCTTTTATTTTACCTTTCTTGCCTGTGATGCCAGCATACATACCAGATTTTGTTTGTTATTCTACACAGATCATATTAGAGACTGATGCTCCAAACCATGAGCTTGTGGTTGAGTCCATTGATCAACAGGACTTCACATGTGGTCAGCGGTCAAGATCCGGTACCAAGTAAATATGGCTTTTACACTTCTTGCAGTGGAAATGAACAGGAAGTCTAAACAATGTCAGTTGGAAGTTCTGTCAAAAGTGAAAGTAGAAGTGCACATATAGAACCAGCAAGTAAGCAAGCAAATTAGAATAAATCTTGAACAGCAGTAATTTTTTTTCTAAGTTGCCGAGTATCAGGAGAAATTATGGATCATTCCAATGAAAAACTTTTGCTTTCCTAGTTTTGTAGTGCCATATTTTTCTATCCATTGGTTTGTATATATATGCAAGATTTTTGTCTGTGGTTTCAAATTCTGTGACTTGATTGTGCTGCTCCATAGCTTGCGAGGAACTCTTATGGTGGACCTCCATGTGAGTCAGACCCTCCTCTTAAGATTTCTTTGGGAAACTTATCAAGGATTTGTGGACCCGCTTTTTTTTAACTCTAAATCTCATATATATGCAATTTTAAGATTTAAGGGTAATGCCAAACGGTACAAAAGACAATACAAGAAAACTCTATAAAAATTTTAATTGAGTTACCAAACACACAAGGAATTTACATGAATCCCGAGAATTTGTAATCCCATGGGATTATAAATTTAAAAGTGGTCTGCAAACAAACCCACCATTAGTTCATCTGCATCTTAGTGTTCCAAGTTTTAGAGTGTCGACCAGCTCAAATTTTCGTCCACTTTAACTGGGCTTTAACACAGAATAACCACTAGTGGGCTTGATCAGTTTCAATCAACTAGTGCCTAGTGGCCAAATCGAGGGACGTGCTACAGCTTCAGTTAGCCCTTTCATTAGCCCGTCCTTGCTTTTACCTGCAATAGAAAGTGCTCTACTTGGCAAACGCTAATCATTAGCCTGTCCTTGCTTTTACCTGCAATCGAAAGTGCTCTACTTGGCATATGCTAATGCCCAAACTTAACTGCTAAAATTTGGACGTAAAAGTGAACCTGGCAACTTCGCCAGTCGGCTTGTCTTGCAGTGTGGCTGCCGGCCCATGCCGCGGCAGGACATGTGGTGGGGGCGGGCCTAGAAGTTTTATAATGCAGTTTCTTGATTTCCAAGTATTTAATGTGATGCAGTTTCTCGATTTCCGAGTATTAATGTGTTTATGTTGACTGTTGACTTGACTGGGATATATAAGGTGTTAGGGTTTCGGATTATCAACGTGCGAGTGAATTCCTAGCTGCAAGGAGAGGTAAAGATGGGTTCATCCGTTGTTGGCTTAACAGAAGATATCTGGCTTGAAATCTTTCTTCATCTTCCTTTAAAGCCTATGTTCAAGTCCAGATGTGTATCAAAGGTATGGCTGCATCTTCTTTGTGATCCTTACTTTATAAACAAATGGATTGCACTCAATGAATTTACTCTTCCTTGGACCTTATTCTATGGTTGTTACCCACCCAAAGACAATCTTCCTGACAACCCTATGGAAATCATGTTTAGTAATACATATCTTGATTTGCACTCTCCATTATTTTCTTGTCATGATGGGTTTTCTTTTGAGTTTTTGAATCCAAAACCAAATTGCCCAAAATATAGTCCACACCTTTTAGGTTCAAGTAATGGTTTGGTTCTCTGTGCAACAACAGCATCAAATGGTGAGTTTTGTTATTATGTCTGTAATCCACTCACGCAAAAATGGGTCAACATTCCAGCACCTCCGCCATCCAAACCTGGTGTGTTGTCGGATAAGATCGGTTTTGAATGAGTTGCTCTCATCTTCACTTATTTGCACGAGATATAAAGTAGTGCGCATCCTGCAGATCGAAAAGACGGACACATTCGTTGTTCAAATTTTTTCATCTGATTTGGGTGAGTGGAATATCCATGAAGTTTCGTGTCCCCAAGCTCTAACCTGCCAATTCAGTACCTATACACATCCCCTTACCCATAAGGGAGTGTCGTATTTGAATGTAGGGGAATACAGAATGCTAGTTTACAATTTCGACAATAGCAACAACAACAATAAAGCTGGTGGTCATCAATGTCAATTGATTGATTTGCCTGACCGGTCTTACAAAGGGGAAAATCATGTTTATGGTACGAAACTTCGATATTTTATCCGTTGCTGTATTGGGGTATCAGAAGGGTTGATCTGTTATGCTCATATTAAAGAATCAAATAACACTCTGAATGTTTGGGTGCTTGAGGAGAAATGGCAGTTGTTGCACAAGGATATTGAATTGCATGATCTCTTGACAAAAATATATAACAAGTTAAATAATGTTTTGCCAGGATTTCACTCTGAACTGTCAATTGAAGTCCTTTATGCATTTAGGAATCGTTCTGCAGGTAAGCGAATCCAAGTATTAGGTTTCAGTCCAGCAGATAGAAATGTTGTTATGCTTGGTTATAAGAGCTATTTTTGGGCATACAACATTAGAACTAGAAGATATGAAGAGCTATGCCGTCCTTTATTCCTGCCAAGCATTCGTCTTGGTGAGCCATTTTGGATGTTCACACCATTTGTTTTCAAGCCAATGCCAACAATACTTCCACATGCAGTAGCTGCACGGTTGCACCTCCCTCTTGGACTGACACTTCAACCTCTCAGTTAAGAACATGAATTCTGTCATGTCAAGGAAATTGTTTCGCGAAAAATTCAAAAGTTTAACTCATGAAACATCAATGGATATGGAATTATGATTTATTACCCAGCATTGCATGCTTCTAGGCCCGCATGCATATAGTTGAAGGGATATGAAATATTTCTGTCACTCTCCTCGAGATTTGATATTTCAAGAAAAAAAATCACTTTTCTGAATCTTTTATGCGCATCAAATGCACCAAAAACATTTTTTTTTTTGAAACCCTTCTAGGAGTTTTTATAAATGCAGATTGTTCTTACAAAAATTGTGTCCATATGAAGATTTACTTATGCTTTTATAACCCAAAGGTCGTACGTGGTTCATTGATTTTTATAGCTTGAAGCAAACATACATATATATATGATGCAGAGAACGGTTGCGCCACACAAGACGTAGGCTGGTGAAAAGCCTTGAAAATCCCTGGGTTATTATTATTTATAATGTATGTATTCCGACCTCTGGAGTGGTTAAAGTCCACGTACCAATGATATATAGGAAAACACAAAACTCACTCTCAAGTGTATGCAAAACTTTTGTAACAGGAACAACTTCCTCACTGTTGTCACCTTCACATCTCTTGAATTTCATTCACCAAAAATACGAGTAGAAGTGAACAAAACAATGTCAGTGAAAGTAGAAGTGGTTTTGTAAGTTGCCAAGTATCAGGAGAAATTGGGAGTCATTCTTATGAAAACTTTGGCCTTTTCTCTATACTGTACAGAATTATATCAGATGGTTTTGCATAAATGAGCAAGATTTTGTTGTTTCATCTCTGAGGTTGACGTATCAACCGATTGATATCGATTGTTAATAGAAAGTAAGTTAATCTCCAACTCCATAGTGGCCAAAAATATTAAATTGTTGATGGAAACTAAAGTTCAAAACACAATTGATGGTAGGAGGGGAGGAATTTGCACATCCGTTTCGTGTGCTGGGGTGCACAAAATTACACTGGTAATATCCATTATTCTCATCTTTTTACAAATTAATAAAGTATAAAAGGAGGAAAGCATGTTTTCTTCAATTCATGGACGACTCGATCCAGGTCGTAGCTTGTGATCTTCATGTACTCAGTACTCCCTCCGTTCCTAAATAATAGGCTGGTTTATATAAATAGATGTTTCCAAAAAAAAGTCTGGTTTCCTAATTGGAAAAGTCAAATGTTACTTTAGTTTTCTGTACCACTTTTCTCTTTAACTTCTTTTCTTTTGATGACAAGATGTGGACCATTTCAATACTTCTTTTGCTGACAAGTGTCATGGGAACCATTTAACTTCACTTCTTTTATCGACAAGTGTCATGAAGACCACTTTGAATGATTAGTTCTCTTAGAGCATCTCCAACGGGATGGAGTTGTCTTCCTCTTTTTTAGGCCACATCAGATTTTTCTTTATTTTAACAGAAAATCCTCTCCAACGGCACTGTAATGAGAGAATGTGAGGGTGACGTGGTTGACCATTTCCATTACATCCTCTACTCCATCCTCTTGTTTTAGAGGTCTACTTAAAGGATGTGAGGAGTGCCATGTCAACAGTTATTTCTAAATTAGTTACTTTGTAAAAATGTAAACTAATTAAATTTATACACGTATATAAAATTCCTACTTCAAATCCTTACGGTTGGAGTTGATTTTTCTCATTTTTCTTTCACATTGCATTAGGATGTCTTTGCACCCCTTCCATGTAGGAACCACACCACATTCCCATCGGAGATGTTCTTAATTTCTATAATTTTCTCTAAAAACAAAACCAGCCTATTAATTAGGAACGGATGGAGTAAAAACGGAAATGATAAATTGACTGAAAAGATTTCTCGAATTTTGTCCCGCGTCTAATAAGATTAAGAATGCTTATTCAAAAATCTTCATTATATTGCAGAGTGAGGGGAATGTGTTGCACTTCGTCAGCCGCAATGGCAAACTCTCTACTTCACCTCAGTCTCTACTTCTTGCTCTAAGAGCAAGCACTATGGTGCTGTTTTTGTTGAAAACTAGATATACAACTAAGCCAAGAGAAATGCAACCGTTATGGCCTTTCCCTAACCGAGGTCAGAACTAAGTTTCCGCGTATATAAGTGTAGTGGAAACAGAAACTCCGGCAATACTGAATTTTGTGAGTGGATTTAGATTTAATTGGACATGTGTATCTTAAGGTAGTCAGAAATAAAACAAAAAATAATAACATTGTTATAAATGACAGTTTATTATCCATTTTAGTGGGACCTAATTATTTGGGCACCAAGTATCTAAACTCTATAAATAGAGTCTTAAACCTTTGTATTCTACACACATGATTAATAGACTTTCTCCCTTCTCCTTCTCTCTATTTTGTGTCTTATTCTTTCTTTTCTCTATTTTACAATACGTTATCAGCACGCTCTATACCGAGATAAACAGTATCTGAGCTTTAAGATAGAAAAATAGACGTAAAAACACTTTTAGATTGTTTCTCACGGAGACATGGCAACGTGAAACAAACAACTTTCCATCTTATATTTTTCTTTACTTATTTTTCCTGGCGAGATTGGGGTATACCCAAACTAATTGGGGTATACCCAATAAGACAAAATCTGGTCATTATGAAGTAAAACCAAGCCACCCCTTAACCTTGTATTTTCTAAATGGCTAATATACCCTTGTTTAATTAACACTAAAAATTCTGATAAGGTTAATCAATTGAGTTTAAATTAATTAATTGAGTAGATTAAAATTTATGAAATGAAATTTTGTTTTTGATTGAACTTATTTGGGAAGATTTTTGAGAAAAAAAAATTGTTTTGAGAAAATCTTTTGCAACGAAAATGAAAGCACACTACCCAAACATTTCTAAAAGGGGATTGCAAAGTTGTTGTATGAAATCATACTCAAAATTAGATCGAAATCAACACTTTCGATTACGAAAGTATGAAAATCGGCAGGGCCGACGGATGAAGAACATGCCGATTATATCCGGTGGGCAAGGTCTGTGATGAAGAACATCCGAGGCAACTTATGGGTGGCAAGGTCGACGAATGAAGAAGATGCCGAGCTTTATTATTTGACACACATGAGACCGTTGTAAATGCTTCACTAGTCGGCATCTTATTGATTTATTATCTTCAGAAGCTACCTTATAGTCGGCAAGGTCGATCTAAAAATACCCTGCCGACTATAGGATTTTTGACATACAAAGAGGTGTTACAAATGCATGATTAGTCGGCAAGGGTATTAATTTCATAATCTGCCGACTAAACTATAGTCGGCAAGGTATAAGGATGAATATCGTGCCGACTAAAATATAGTCGGCATGGTATAAGGTTGAATACCGTGCGGACCCTGTAACTACTGATTTCAGAGATGAAAATTCGGCACGGTATTCAACCTTATACCTGCCGACTATATTTTAGTCGGCAAGGTCGACAAAAAAAACCTTGTCGACTTTTGATCCGTTTTGATTCTTCGTTTTTTTATTTTTTATTTTTTTGATCTCATCATGTATGGTTAGAGTTTTCAAGAAAGATTTTGATTTTTTTTTGAATATGTTTTAGTCGGCATGGTGTTTTAGTATGGACAATTTGGTCTTTTAACACCTTTTAGACACCCCTTAGCACACTAGTTTGGATGGGAATAAAATGGGTATACCCCAATTAATCTGGGTATACCCCAATCTCGGGAGGTTATTTTTCTATGATCGTTATTCTAGATTATTATTATTATTTTGTGTTTTTTTTTTTCAAGCCTAACCATAACTATATGGAAGATGTTGTACTCTAATATTGACATCTGCGTTTTTTTTCTGTCCGCTTGCATGTACTTGGTTGATTATATTCATACGGACTCATGTGCATCGAATGACTAAATGAGCAGGAACCCACCAACTTGCTGCAGACCTCGTTCCACTACGCCACGAAAATATATTTACCACAAAAAACCCATCAAAACAAAAGTAACACAAAAACCCCAACAAAACAAAAGTAATTCGCGGTTGATGAAACCAAAATTTGATTTCTTCATAAAATTTGATGAACCCCAAAGAATTTGATGAAACCAAATTTTGGTTTCATCATAAAATTTGATGAAACCAATTTTTGAAATTTGGGGTTTTTGTATCAATTTTTTAAAATTTGGGGTTTTTTTTTATCAATTTTGTTTAAGATGGAGTTTTAATGGATCCCAACATTTGAATGGGGTTTTTGTACCACAATTTTGGTCACCTTGGGTTTTTATGACTAGTTTTGTTACCAAATTGATATGTTGGTATAAGTATTCTTTTTTCTAGTACACCTACCGTTTTATGATTAGTATTTTGTTTTCAAGCAAGACATGTTTTATATGCTTAGTATCGGTTTGAGTATTTACGGATACATCATTAGTCATGGGTGATCATGAACTTGTCAAAATCGAAAGTTCGATTTTCCTTTTCTCTTATTTTTTTTTTTATAGAGAAATAAAAATAAATTCCATCAAATGATGGTTTACGGTTTCGATTACCCTAATGAAACTGTAATCATCAAACGTTGGTATCGCCGTAATTTGACCACCTTTATAGTAATGAATCACATGCATGGTTGAAAAACCTCGACCAATTAAATTTGGTATCTTTATCCGTTGGATTTGGATCATGCGATTTTTTATTTTTGGTTTCCATTTATTTACAAGAAACCATCCGTCAGACATAAGATGGAATTTCCATATGCGGTGATGAAAACGACAATATCCTTTATTTGTCGATATAATTTCGTTAATTCTACAAACCAATTGATATCGGTTTTTCTCATCAATTTTTTACAACGAGATGTAAAAATTGGCATTCTAAGAACTCTTAGCCAATTTTGATTACTGATTTCTATTCCTTCAAAGAAATCTTTATCAACTAAAAAGTAGATTTTTCTCTACAAAGAATTACAATAATGATTTCTTTATCTTTTCTCAAAAGAATCATTTAAACCAATTGGAATTAAATTTCTATATGGATCCTAAAAGGATGTGATTGGCTATTATGGTATTCACAATGTAGGATTCAAATATCGCACAACATATTTTCTTAGCGTGCGAGATTCAATTATTTCCTTAACTCGCGAGAAGAGGTTGCGAGATTCATTATTTTCCATAACTCGCGAGAATGTAGCAAGACTCGAGAGAGTGTCTCGAGAGAAGGTAGCAAGACTCGAGAGAGTGTCTCGAGAGAAGGTAGCAAGACTCGTGAGAGTGTCTCGAGAGAAGGTAGCAAGACTCGCGAGAGTGTCTCGAGAGAAGGTAGCAAGACTCGAGAGAGTGTCTCGAGAGAAGGTAGCAAGACTCGCGAGAAGGTAGCAAGAGCCTGCGAAATTATCAAAGAGCTCGCGAGAATATGAGCTGTATGTGAGTTGTCATCCACTATGTAAACACCTATATAAAGAGGAGAGCAGGAGAGAGAAAAAAAGGAATAATTTGGAGAGGACACTTTTAGGAGAGAGAGATATTTTTAGAGAGATTTATTTTCTTTATCATCTTCTTCCCCAAATAATTAGATCTAGAGCTACAGAAAATATCCATTAATGGAGATTCTCAATGTAATTCAAATGTAACCTCAACAATCATAGTGAAGAATCGTGGATGTAGATCACATTGATCGAACCACGTAAAAATCTTATGTGTCTATTTAAATTTCTAGCACTTATATTTAAAATTTAGGTGATTAATATGATTTAGATCTACAAAATATAGTGAGGGGTGTAGTGTGGGAAATCCTGCAACTACATATGCGCTAGAAACAGGGACCTAATCTTGTTGGTTCAAGAAAGTTTAGAAAAAACGGCTACTGTTGGTGATGAATTCAATTGGATCTATAAACTTTAAGAGAAATTTCCATGAAAAGTAATTCTTGTTCATACTTTTTATTTAGATCTATAAAATTTGGGTTCAAAAATGGAAGTTTTATGGAAGAAATCACACTTTCAGGGGAGAAAACACCGTCAACAATTCAAGGACATGAAAAGAGGAAGAGAAAAAAAAATAGGTTGATGTGATGAAATTCAAGGAAGAAAGCTAATTTTTTAATGGAAGATTTCATATTCAGGAGAAAAAGAAAAGAGGAAAATTGTTGAAGGAAATAAAGGAAGAATGAAGAAAAGGATAAGAACAAAACGCTGTGAATTTTATCACAAACAGAAGCTCGCACAGATGGTTTGAGTTGGAGCGAAGAGGCTTGATGTCGCAAGATCAAATCTCGCCACAGTCATATTTTTTCAAATATTTTTGAACTTTCAAGAGGGGAAAAAATGGAATAAAGCTATAGCATTGTGTGTTTCCTTCGCAAGCAGCAAGTAGCCCAGATGGTTAAGGGAATATTGAAAGAGATTGGAGTTGCGAGTTCGAATCTCACCTTTTACATATTTTTGAACTTAGAGAGCGAAGAAGTGAATAAAGTTATAGTATTGTGTGTTTCTTTTCACAAACAGCAGCTAGCACAATTGGTCCTTTGGCGAAGAGTATAAACATAAGGTCGCGAGTTCGATTCTTACCTTCGCAAAGAATTTTTGTCATCTTTTTCCTTGAGTATCAAAGGGTGAATATAAGTCATGTATTAGCATTCTGCGATCCTTTCGCAAAGGAGGAGTAGCACAATTGGTCACGAGCGAATATGAGGAGCTTAAGGTCGCGGGTTCGAATCTCCTTCCTCGCAAAAAAAAAAAAAAAAAAAAAAATGGATAATTTCGCAAGGTTGTTTCATTATCTCGCAAGCAAGAGGCAGCACAATTGGTCACCTACGAAGTTAATGAGTTCATGGTCGCGAGTTCAAGTCTCAAAGAACGTGTATTTTTCACATGGATTTTTCGCAACAATATCTCGCAAGAAGAAAGTAAGTGATTATTTCGCGAGAAACACTTCACGAGAGCGGGGCTAGCACGGTTGGTCGGGAGGCATGAATGCGGGCAGGGAGGTCGCAGGATCAATTCTTGCTTCTCGCATATTTATTTTTGTTATGCGAAATTTCGCAAGGACTTTGCCTATTTCGCAAAAGAAGAAAGTTGATGACTATCTCGCAAGTTAATTTCGCAAATGAGGATTAGCACAGTTGGTATGGTGCGAGAATATGCAAGAGGTAGGTCAAGGGTTCAAATCTCACTTGACACTTCTTTTTTGCTGCAAGAGATAATTATATTTTGTGCGACCTTTATACATTTCAAGGATGCTAGCACCATAAGCAAATCATATACTTCGCAAGAGACAACAACAGACAAACCACAAAAGTTAAATATGAGAATGAAAGAATGAATGAAAGAATGAAAACATGCGAAAATATCGCAAAAAAAATGACAAGAGATTATCAAAGATCAGCGAAATTACAAAAGAGCTTATATGCAGAAGAATCAACAAAATAATCGATAGAGGCAAACCTACTATGACGAAATCGAATTTCGCAAGAAGCAAAAGTACCTAAAGTGCGTCATAGTAGGGGTACCTATTGCATATGAAGAAGAATCAATAAAATAACCGAGAATGGGACGAACCTTTATGGCGTACACCCTAGTTCGCGAATAACATTTCGTAAGAGGCAAATGTAAGACCTAAAGTGCGTCATATAAGGGGGTATCTCTCGACATGGCTCGGGGGAAGGTTACACCGCTCCCGAAGCTCCGAGTCATGGAAATTTGGGGCCCATGAAAGCCTATCCGGAAGAGGTACCTTGGATTCCCAACTAAATATATAAGGTTATACCCTGGTTGGGCGACGAGGGTCTCTTCCAAGGAGTCGTGTATGCTCAAGGCGCCGAGGTACACGGTTGAGCGAGTGCCCGGGATGGATGAACCTACCTGGCCATTCTTGGCAAGTCTTGGCATATGTTGCACTCGGCCGAAGAAAACTCCACTTAGGTGCAGTCTCGTAACCATAAACCCTATAGGTATAAGGGATAAGAGGCTGCGAAAACAACTGGTTGTTGTTAAGACCGGATGGGAGGAGCTAGTCTTGTATGGCCAATGTTTCGCCTCCTTGAAGGGGCAACCAGGGAGAAGATAAGGGCGGCACCCTCCATTAGGGAAGTGCCAAAAAAGACGCAAATGTCATGAGGCTTTGTTTTCGCAAGGAGACTTAGGCTTGCCATATTTGTGCAATGATCCTGAAGAGGCAATAATACTAACGCGAGGGTAAGACGAGATCAATGGGTCTTTACACGAAAGTGTACGGACGTCCTGCGATTTCGTCGCAAGACGGCAATATCATGGGGCTTTATGTTTGCAAGGATATTTAGGCCTATCATATTGTCGCAACTAAAACATCCTGCAGAGGCAATAATACTAAGAAATGATAAGACAAGATCAAGGGGTCGTTGCATGAAAGTGTAAAGACGTCCTGCGATCCTGTCGCAATAAAGGGTGGCAGAGCAAGACCTTTAACTAGGAAGGTCAAACTTAGAAGACCACCAAAGATGATAAGGCAAGATCAATGGGTCATTACGTGAAAATGTAAAGACGTCCTGCGATCTTGTCGCAATGATAAAATTCAACGTAAAGCAATGAAGAGATTATACTATCGCATGAGCACAACGCGGAGATAGAGAAAAGATAAGAATGAAGAAATAACTCACTCATTCAACACTTTTCAACGATTCTACCTTCGTAGATAAAGAACAAAGGCAACAACGGATTCACAGAAAAAACATTTTATGTTCTTTATTTTCTCGCCAATAATCATTTCCAAAGAAGATGTTTACCAATTAACAACAAGAATCCTCACCAAAAATGGAATAATGACTTCGCATGAACAGAGGCAATACTTCTTATACTTCAAGGATTAATACTTCTTATCCACTTCGCAAAGTTTCAGGATAATGGATAGAGCATGGCATGAGGCAAAGAACATGGAGCGAGAGTTCCGCATAATGGATTCGCAATACTTCTTATATTTAGAGGATTAAGTACTTCTTATACTTCTTCAAGGATACTTCATACACTTTGGGATGGTATTTCTTATTTATTTCGCAAAGCTTCGGAACTTCGCAAAAGAATAGAGGCAAGTACGTACTTTTCAAGTCCAGTATTCTTTCGCTCATTCCTTCATCAACAAAGATCAAAAGACTACTACAACAATATATTTTTCCTTAAAGATCGCTCTTCAAGCAATATTCAAGGAAAAAGAGGCAAGGTGTAGGATTCAAATATCGCACAACATATTTTCTTAGCGTGCGAGATTCAATTATTTCCTTAACTCACGAGAACAGGTTGCGAGATTCATTATTTTCCATAACTCGCGAGAATGTAGCAAGACTCGAGAGAGTGTCTCGAGAGAAGGTAGCAAGACTCGAGAGAGTGTCTCGAGAGAAGGTAGCAAGACTCGCGAGAGTGTCTCGAGAGAAGGTAGCAAGACTCGCGAGAGTGTCTCGAGAGAAGGTAGCAAGACTCGAGAGAGTGTCTCGAGAGAAGGTAGCAAGACTCGCGAGAGTGTCTCGCGAGAAGGTAGCAGAGCTGCGAAATTATCAAAGAGCTCGCGAGAATATGAGTTGTATGTGAGTTGTCATCCACTATGTAAACACCTATATAAAGAGGAGAGCAAGAGAGAGAAAAAAGGAATAATTTGGAGAGGACACTTTTAGGAGGAGAGAGATATTTTTAGAGAGAGATTTATTTTCTTTATCATCTTCTTCCCCAAATAATTAGATCTAGAGCTCTAGAAAATATCCATTAATGGAGATTCTCAATGTAATTCAAATGTAACCTCAACAATCATAGTGAAGAATCGTGGATGTAGATCACATTGATCGAACCACGTAAAAAAATCTTATGTGTCTATTTAAATTTCTAGCACTTATATTTAAAATTTAGGTGATTAATATGATTTAGATCTACAAAATATAGTGAGGGGTGTAGTGTGGGAAATCCGCAACTACACACAATGTAAACACCAATTGTTGCATTCCGGAGGATATTGAGCAAAAATTTTTTTATTATCAGTTTTTTTTTTTTCTTCCTTGTGCTAGTCTCCAAAACTGAGACCGTTCAACTTTATGTTGGAATACGGTAGGACATAAAAGATCAATGGGTGCGCACCCGGTTTGTTTGCAAATATTATTAGTCCTTGTAGTGACTATATTGATCTTGATTTTATTTCTTTTCTTAAGGAAAGTGTCCATAATTTCGTTCTAAATTAATATCTCGTGGTCCTTGAAGTTACGAAATTACTGGAGATTTGTTTGCATTTTTTTTAATGCTTTTGGTTCCATATCATATCATATCATTTTATTTTATTTTTGTTTGTGTTCCAAAAGTAATCCATGGTTGATGGGAAATATGTATGTCTATTAAGACTATATTTTTTTTTATGTCGAAAGACATATTTCATAATGAGTATATGTCTCGAATTAATCAGATAATACTCTATGAAACTTATTTTCGTAAATAAGATGAAAATATTTCCGCCATAATCAGGGGGAGACTACAAACTACCAGATGTTGGTGTTCATTAACTTAAAAAGTTATATTTCTCTCCCACCATGATCAAATCGAAAAAGGCTGCCATCTCAAATAAGGCGCGAAAAAATTTCATTATGCTTTTAGTAAGCTTATGCCTCTTGGAAAGGAAAATCCAATCACATCTATGAAATTCGTAGCATTTTGTAAGAGGCTACATATAGTGCTCCAATCAATATTTTAAAACCCGGACCGGACCGGCCGGTTCAACCGGGAAACCAGTGAACCAGTAGAAAAAAACGGGCTGGTTCACCCTTGACCCACTAATATGCAAAAAAAAACCAGAGAACCAGTCGAACCGCCCGGTCCAACCGTCGAACCGTCCGACCCAGCTGGTTTCATCCGGTTCGCCCAGTTACTAACTCTATCAGTTTTTTTTAAATTTTTTTTTTCTATCTTCTTTTCTCTTTTCTCTGAGAAACTCAATAGGCTGGGGAGGTTTTAATTTTCAAATTGAGAAATTAATGATCATCGATTTCCAATAGAGAAGTTATGTGTGTGCTTGTTTTCAAAGCATCTTTAGTGGATACTCATATAAGAAGATCAACTATGAAGAAGATCAAGAGATTGAAGACTCTTAACCTAAACCTAGATGAAGGAAACCCAAAACCTAAAATCGTTGCGGTGATTGATTTTAATTTGTAAGGTATGTGTGTTTATAGTTTATGCATTTGATTTTACTTTCGTTTTTTAATTTTTTTTTTGTCCTTATTTTCATTATAAATCCTATTTTGCAAAACAAAGAGAAGCATCACATTGAGTCTTGAATAGTGAATACCAATAACATGTGATTGTGATTAGTGTACAATTATTTAGTTTATACCATTTGATTATGTCAAATCCATTGTTTGTATTGGATGTTTCAGTTTGCTCTTTTGCTAATTTTGTTTTCTTTCTCACTTAATTTTAGTTGTAGTTATTTTGATTAAACCACATATAGTTAATCTGTATTGATTCTTATGTCAAATCCAAAGTGTTTATATTGTATGTTTAGGTTTTTGTCTCATGTAATTGTGTTTTATTTCTCATTTAATTTTGATTGTAGTTGTTTCTTTAAACCACATAGTTAATCATCCATTGCAGTATTTAAATGGCATCATCTCGATTCGCAACCACCGGATGGTACACCGACTGATCGAGAAACGGAGAGGAGAAGAGGAAAAACAGAGACCTGTTTGGGAGTATGCACTTTGGAAGAGAAGGATCCAGCGACCAAGAAAAAGTCTATAACCTGTTTGCTTTGTGGGGAAAAGATGACAGGTGGAGGAATTAATAGGCTTAACCAAAGATCTTCTTAGGGAAAAGAGGGAAGTTGCGCCATGTAAAAGAGTTGGTCAAGATGTTCGACATAAAATGCAGGAGTTGTTAGATGAAACATCTACAAAGAAGCGACAAAGAGAAAGTGAGCCTGACAATGATCTTGGTGTAGAAGATGATATTGAAGTTCAGGAAATTGAAGAAGTTCCAATGATGGCGCGAACCTCTGTGCCCACAAATGCAAACAAAATGGAGGTAATAAGAAGGCATCGGTCCATGTGGGAGCAAGCCAACCAAGAATGGGGATAGATTCATATTTTGCGCCTCGAACTACTCCTGGTTCTCAACCATCTATAAAAAGTGCGCTTGCGAGCAAAAAAGTAAAGCAACAAGTGGATTTAGCTATTGCTACTGATAGGTGTCTAAAACACCTAATTTACTATCTAGTAGTTATGCTTTCTTTGCTATTTTTCGTGTGAATTATGTATCTTATGCGTGTTTTTGAGTATTTAGGTACTTTGGAGTCATTTGGAGTAAAAGAAGGAGAAGAAGTCACTCATTGGAGCGAAAATCCGAAGCCAACGACGAAAGAATGAGGTCACTCCAACATTGCATGAGAAGGTTACGAGCAAAATCAATGATTAAGCCCGATCGGTTCCGAAACCGGCAAAGCTTTGGAATCGTGAAGGGCAGCTCCTATCCTAACACCGGGTGCTAATAACAACCCAATTCACTAACTAGTCGAGATTACACGAAGACACAAACTTCAGTCTTGATTCCTAGTCGTTCCAGATAGTGATTCACGGCGGCAATGGTTCTCAAATGAGAACAATAGAGAGGGGATTTGAGAGTCTCATACGAAGCCAAGATCGGGGTTTTTAAGTTTGTATCTCGTGTCTTAGGGAAATTAAGGGAACGATGCTGTTACTTTCCATCTTGTGGGAGTGTTTTGAGGGAATTTGATTGATTTAAGAGGCAAAGGAAAGATGGGTTTGGACAGAATTCAAGTATAAGAAGGATACAAAGCTCAGGGTATTGAAATTGTGGAAGTTCTGGGTTTAGTTCAACCAAGAAATCCAGGGAGAAGACTTGAGTTGCTGCCATCAATTGTTGAAGATGAGAAAGGAGATTGAGTGCTACTTCAGAGCTAGAATGAACTACATGATTAGAATTAATGGGTGTGTGATTGAATGTGTTGAACATCGATTTGCGGGGATGGAGCTTAAATCACTGGTTTTCTTCATTAACAGATTTCGGGGCACACAGGTGTTCGAGAGATGGCCCTCTTATTTAGTGACCAAATGCTTTTGCTATAAAGCTAGCCATGAGTTTCGGGGTTTGAGCTACAAGGATTTGTGAGCTACCGTGTGTGTGCAGATTCAAGAGAAGCGATTGTTGTGGTTGAATAAAGGAGCATCTCGTGGTTGGTTGGAGAGAACAAGAAGAGATCTTTGGTTTGCAAGTTTGCTCTGGTGGTGTTTTGAGCTGTCACCGATGTTGAGTTGATTGAAGGAAGTGGGTATTGAAATTTGAATGCAATGGCAGGACTGAGGTAATGGTGGTGCAGAGATTTCGCAGCTGGAGTGAGGCCATGGAAGATTAACAGGGAGGATTTGGAGCTGTGGTATCGTGGCTTGGGTCTGTGAAGCACAATGAGTGTGCTAGTGACAATGAAGAAATGGTGGTGCTTGAACTGAGTTTGCAGGTGGAGATTGCAGGGAATTGGCATAGGCTGGCTGTGTTGGTATTGGTGGTGTGCTGCGCGGATGCATTGCAGCTTAGAATTGGCAATAGTAGTGTCTCTGGTTTCCATTGAAAGTTACAGAGATGGAATTAAAGTTGCAGCTGGTGATGCTATTTCCAGTGAAGATCCCAATGATGAATTGGAGGAGTTGTTGTTATTTGCCATGGTCCCATAAGTTACAGAAGACGTTGGCAGTAATGCAGAGATGGGGAAGGAGATATGGGTTCAGCTGGATTGTCTAGCTAAGAATGAATTAGGAGCTTGGATGCAATGTTGACGCTGCCATAGGTTGTGCTGTGGTGCCGTTTAAACCTGACAGTTTCCAGTGATCTTTGCCGGTGGAATGTGGTTGTTGCTGGCAATGATCATGATGGTAATAATGAAACAGAGTTGGATATTTTGGTTGGAGGAGCTACGGACTGGATGCAGAGAGGGCAGTAGAGCTGATGGGTTTGAGCAGGTTGTGAAAGAAGTTAAAGGCATTGGTGGTGTTGAATCAGTAGCAAGTCCCGATTACACCTAGAGGAGTTAAAGCGTGAGCAAGTGGAAGTATGTCTTTGTGGGAAGTGGTTGTGGTATGCTAAGTATGGCTTTGGTTGAATGAATCTGGTGGAGTTGTAGCTGCCAACTGAAGCAACAGATGGATGCAGACCAAGGGTGATGTTACAGGATATAGTGAAGCTAAGAAGGATTTGGGTTGTGCTCAGGTTGAAATTGCCGGGAACTTTAGAATTGAGTTTGATGGGTCCGTAATTAGGACTTGGATAGAATTGTTGGTATTGGATGATATGTCTCGGATTGAACGAACAGAGATGGAGAAGTTGAACGAGAGAGAGGCAATTGAAGCACGGGAGCGAAGGCGACTACACATTGAGATGGTCGTATTACCTGGAGCTATAGGAGTTGCGGTCAATTCACGGTGTTATGCTTGATGTGCCGGGAGATTGCAGATTTGAGCTCAAGGTTTGGATGGGTTTTTGCAGGTTATGAAGTGCAATTGAAGGGTGGAGATGAACTTGGAGGCACCAGGAGTTATTGGTGTTTTGTGTTGAACTGCAAGATGGCTGTGAACTTGCTGTGCTGTACATGGCAGGTGATGGAGTTCGATATGCGTTGATGGAGTGGCGGAATCTTGAGTATGTCGAGGAATGGAAGGTGGAGACTCATGTGATGGTGCTGGCACAGGTGAAGCGAGATGAAGATTGAATTGTCGCTGAGATTTGGCAACTTGCCTGCAGAAATTGTGCGAAACGGAGCGAGAATGGCGGCCGTGAGCATAGTTCCGATGGAGTTGAGAACTTGAAGCATGAATCGCAATATTTGATGAATCGCGAGGGGGTATGAGTCGGATACAAGAGTTGGCTGGGACTTATGAGCTATATGGGTCACGCTTTTGGGTGCGTTTCGCGAGGAATGAGAAGTTGGGTTTGATGGTTTTTGTGAATGTATGAATTGCAGAAGCGAGTTGAGATACTGGAAGTGTAAAATGTCTTGTGACAAAGCGCCAGTAGCCGGAGGCAAGTTCAGGTGGTGGAGATAATTTTCCGGCGACGAATTCCGTGACCAGTGTGACCGGATTCGCGATGACGCCGCAATTCGGCGACGCTTTTGGACCCAAAAATTCGAGAGACTTATTTTCACACATGGGCTTGGTGGACTAATTTGAGACGGGTTTGGAGAAGACTTAACCTACTTTTGGGTATCCTTTGGGAGAGGCATATAAATAGAACTTTTTTCTCTAAACCTAGATATATCTCCATGAGGAGACTTCTACTTGTTGTCTAGGGTTTCACATGATAGTTTTTTTTCTTTGCTTTCTATGATGATTTCCAAAAACACAAGTAACTAAGTTTTTATTATTGGTTGAAGATGTAGTTGGATTTTGCAACCAAGTTATGATTTTTATGAATTAGTTTTCTCTCAATATTATCGTTTGATTTCTACGGAGTTACAATAATTGCATGATTGATGTATTGCAATATGATTGAATGTTTGTTTAGTCGAGTCTAGAATTGATTGAACTCACATCCATATCTATAGCTATTTTAGGGTTTTCATCGAATGATAACCTTGAATACGAGTAGCATGATATGATTCTAGGTTGTAGTGATACATCCTTGTAATCATATGTAGAAATTGACCTTTGTTCGAATTGTTTGCGCAATGTATTACAATTGCATTGATTAGCCTATTTCTGAAACTTAATGCTCCTAGGAATTGAACTTGATTAGCGCAAGGCGTTAGGTTATTCTTTAGGTAGAATTCACATACGCACCTAATGTGTGTGTTGATGACTTAGGAAATTACGGAGTATTCTTGCAATAAGGTATTCTATGGCTATTGATGATAGCGAGATTAAATACGAATTCTATTCATATATTCATAAACTTGTTTACAATTGAAGATGAAACCTTTATCCAATATTTTACATTCTTGATTTGCGTGCTTTGTTTATTTGCTTTTTGTTTATTTTTATTTACACAATCAGAAAATCCTCGGTGTTTTATATAGGAAACCATAACAATTTGACAACCTAGACACTCTACTGTGGGAACGATACTTTCTTGCCCTTGCTATATTTTATTTTGAGTAGTAAGAAAGTGTAATTATTTTTGGCGCTTACGACCGCGGTCAAATTTTGGCCGCCGTATTGGGAGGCAACGGTTGTTAATTGTTTTTGGTTTCTTATTTTTGTTTTTAGTTTTGTTTTACTTTTTCTTATTCTTTGGTTTCTAACCGAGTTTTGAGAATCTCGTTTCAGGTGCCTATTATGGACGGAGCTTATTGGAGCAATCAATACGGCTTTTAACCTCAACAACATGAAAACTATCACCCTTATGGGGAATACAATCAAAACCAATCCTTTGGTTATGGTCAATATTCCACGTACCCTATGAGTTATTCTCATACATATCAACCTTGTTATGGTGGTTATGTAAGTGAGCAACCACAAGGAGGGGAGAATAGTTGTTTTCCTATTAATTTTTCCTCTAGTTTGGTAGATGAGATGCAACGATTTATGGACAGCATGGAGTCAATTTGTGGACAACCAAGCGTGGAACCAATTTCATCGACCGAATGTGCTCATAGTATGTTTGGCCCAATTTCTGATCGTAGTTATGATCATCTACCCATTCAAAGGGAATATAATTGGCCTAACAATGCGAAGTAAGTAATTCTACTTTTTCTTTGTCGAACGAGCTTTTTACCAATAAATGGAACACTATATTCGGAATTTGGATGTAACACTCCAAGAGCTTCAAAAGGTGTTTCCACTTTAAGACAAGGCATTGAAGAGTACAAGGAGGAAATGAATAGTTATGTTGAAAAAGGCGAACCTTTGGGGACTTTTGTTGATATTTGTGTAGTTAACTCAACTCTTGATCGTAATAATGATCATTCACCTATTCAAAAGGATGAGTTCGAGATTAACAACACTAAATTCAGCGAGGACCAATGTTATGTTGACTATGATAGTGATGATGATTATTATAAAAATACATCGTTTGAACCAACTCATGGTGACATCCCAGGAGTGTACAATGGAGTCTTTGGGATCAAGATGAAGACGAAGAGGAATATGTCGACACTTGTGGATTACTCAAGCATTGATCTTTATAACGATCAAGAACCTATTCAAAAGGTAGAGCTTGAGGATGATGCAATGAGTGTTCTAAAGAAATTCCTTATGGATAATATTGCATCCCAAAGAGTATGTGCCTTATAACAAAGAGTAGTATGTTGAGAATGAGACGTTATAACCAATATTGTGGAAGACCCAATTGAGCTTTCAAATGATTGTAATGATGATGTTTATGTCGAGACTTTGGTTCGCAGAAACGGACGAAGAATGGTTGCAAGGTTTGATAGAGGACCATGATATACAAGAGGTGAATAATTCACTTGAATTTTTCAAGGATGAAGAAGATTCCGTAATACAAGAGATTGTGCAAGGTTTGTCTAACCCGTTGCCTATTGTTTCTTCTCCTTTACCTCTTATTGGTTTGAGTGTATGTGCTTCGAGAATATTTGTTGGATGACTTTGTTTCTCGTTTTCCTCCATTAGAGAAACTTGATTCTCATACTATGCAGGTTTTGGACCAAGAAACCGTGGTAGTCCCCGACTTCTATATTCTTTATACACTTCCATGTGTGGACAAGAATAAGTGTGGGGGAAGCTTTTATCGGTTCATAGCTTCACTTTTGCTTTATATTACTAATATTTTTGTGAAGTTAGTGTTTCCAAAACAGGTTCTATGGAAGGATCCTCAACTTTTCAGATTGTTGATATATGGGGAATGAATCTTACAATAAGCTAAGTCGGGCCGTCGACTTTAAAACAAGCACTTAGTGGGAGGCAACCCACCGGTTTTGTATCTTTATCCTTATCTTTTTATTTTTCTGCATTTGCTTTTATCTTATTTTCTTGTTTTTGCATATCATTTATGGAATTTC
The DNA here is from genome assembly GCA_023531295.1 of Papaver armeniacum. NCBI lineage: Eukaryota > Viridiplantae > Streptophyta > Magnoliopsida > Ranunculales > Papaveraceae > Papaver > Papaver armeniacum. The sequence continues at coordinate 101,685 of JAJJWW010013639.1, forward strand.
CCAACTTGAACCTTCTTTGGACGATTCAATTTTACATTGAGGACAATGTAAAGTTTAAGTGTGGGGAGCATTTATATGTTTTAGTTTTGTTTTATGCCTTTAAAAAAAATCAGAAAAATAGAAAAACCAAGAAAAAATTTGTGCTTTTTGAACTCCGAAATCTAGAACTTGTGCCTTTAGGATGACACCATTAGTGGATGGAACCATTTTGAATGCGGGGAGTTGAGGAACTAATTAACTAAAAGGGACGAATATAGCTCAGAAATCACAAATTAACATGATAGTTGTTACCATATCTCGGAATATCACCATATCACATTCTATTTTTATTTTTCCATATTTATCTATTGTTCTCTAAGTGCATTAAACATCGACGTGTTATTCTTGCTAGGATGAAATAGAGTGATTGAGTTAAAAAAAAAAAAAAAAAAAAAAAAAAAAAAAAATATATGAAAAGAAAAAAAAGGAAGACCAATTAGACCAAACGGAATAAAAAGACACTTGGGAATAGCAATATGTGTGAAACGTAGTCCCCTGTCTCCGTCGCCTAAACAAGCGTGGAATGCGGGATCCAAGGCAACTATCATGTACTTGCCGACAAGAAGCATGCGCTTGGATCAAGAGATCTAATCATGCCGTCTAAAAAAAAAGAGAAATTGGATCCGATTTGATCCAATCTTTTATAAAAAAAAAGAAAAAAATTATTATTGTGTTGAATAAAGTCACTCTTGGTTCCCTTGTATATGCCAATTGATTTGATGTAGCATTCAGACGAAGTAGCTCAATCCAATAGGATTAGGTTCATCTTAAGCGGTGACCTTGAATGGATATGGGAAACATCGAACACTTGTGAATATTCGCCAACATCTACATCTATATCCATCTTCTTAATCTTTTCATTGTGATTGTGGTTTGTTAGTTTCCGAGTATTGTGGCTTGTTCGACTATCTAATTAGAGTTTATTTACTATATGAATTGAATTTGCAAGGTACCTCCTCCCTGTAGTCAATTTGGATTCGTTCATTGATTTGTCACGAATAGACGGAGTTTGAAATATAGGTTTTGTCGGTATATCTCTAGTAAACCTTCACGAGACTATAACTCGTCCACTAGGGACACCTAGGGGTTTAAAGGCTTGTTATTTATGCTAAAAGTGACCGTAGCCTCGACGTCACGGAGTTGTTGTATTTTATTGTTTTGTTTGATTTGCTCGAGGACTAGCAAAGTCTAAGTGTGGGGGAATTTGATAGGTGTCTAAAACACCTAATTTACTATCTAGTAGTTATGCTTTCTTTGCTATTTTTCGTGTGAATTATGTATCTTATGCGTGTTTTTGAGTATTTAGGTACTTTGGAGTCATTTGGAGTAAAAGAAGGAGAAGAAGTCACTCATTGGAGCGAAAATCAAGCCAACGACGAAAGAATGAGAGTCACTCCAACATTGCATGAGAAGGTTACGAGCAAAATCAATGATTAAGCCCGTCGGTTCCACAGAAAGCTGGCAGGCTTTGGAATCGTGAAGAGCAGCTCCTATCCTAACACTGAGTGCTAATAACAACCCAATTCACTAACTAGTCGAGATTACACGAAGACACAAACTTCAGTCTTGATTTCTAGTCGTTCCGAGTGATTCACGGCGGCAATGGTTCTCAAATGAGAACAATAGAGAGGGGATTTGAGAGTCTCATCGAAGCCAAGATCGGGGTTTTAGGTTTGTATCTCTGTGCTGCTAGGAAATTAAGGGAACTGATGTTGTTACTTTCCATCTTGTGGGAGTGTTTTGAGGGAATTTGATTGATTTAAGAGGCAAAGGAAAGATGGGTTTGGGCGTAATTCAAGTATAAGAAGGATCAAAGCTCGGGGGTATTGAAATTGTGGAAGTTAAGGTTTAGTTCAACCAAGAAATCCGGGGAGAAGACTTGAGTTGCTTTGCCATCAATTGTTGAAGATGAGAAAGGAGATTGAGTGCTACTTGAGCTAGAATGAACTACATGATTAGAATTAATGGGTGTGTGATTGAATGTGTTGAACATCGATTTGCGAGGGGATGGAGCTTAGAAATCTTGGTTTCTTCATTAACGGATTTGGGGCACGGGTGTTCGAGAGATGGCCCCTCTTATTTAGTGACCAAATGCTTTTGCTATAACATCGACTAGCCATGAGTTTGGGGTTTGAGCTACAAGGATTTGAGCTCTTGTGTGTGCGGTCATTAAGAGAACCGATTGTTGTGGTTGAATAAAGGAGCATTTGTAGTTGGTTGGAGAGAACAAGAAGAGATCTTTTGGTTTGCAAGTTTGCTCTGGTGGTGTTTTGGTGTCACCGATGTTGAGTTGATTGAAGGAAGTGGGTATTGGAGTGAATGCAATGGCGGGCGAGGTAATGGTGGTGCGGAGAGTCATTGTCGCGGTGGAGTGAGGCCATGGAAGATTAACGGAGGATTTGGAGTTGTGGTATCGTGGCTTGGGTGTGAAGCACAATGAGTGTGCTAGTGACAATGAAGAAATGGTGGTGCTTGAAGCGAGTTTTGCGGTGGAGATTGCAGGGGGAATTGGCATAGGGTTTGTGTTGGTATTGGTCAGTGTACTTCGTGGATGCATTGCACTTAGAATTGGCAATAGTAGTGTCTCTGGTTTCCATTGAAAGATACGAGAGATGGAATTAAAGTTGTTTGGTGATGCTATTTCATTGAAGATCGCTATGATGAATTGGAGGAGTTGTTGTTATTTGCCATGGTCCCATAAGTTCGAGAAGACGTTGCGATGTGCGAGAGATGGGGAAGGAGATATGGGTTGTTGGATTGTCTAGTGAGAATGAATTAGGTGCTTGGATGCAATGTTGACGTTGCCATAGGTTGTCTTTGTGGTGCCGGTTTGAAACTGTAGTTTACGGTGATCTTTGTAGGTGGAATGTGGTTGTTCTGCGGCAATGATCATGATGGTAATAATGAAACGAGTTGGATATTTTGGTTGGAGGAGCTACGGATTTGGATGCGAGAGAGGCGGTGAGAGCTGATGGGTTTGAGCAGGTTGTGAAAGAAGTTAAAGGCATTGGTGGTGTTGAACTGTAGCAAGTCCCAGTTACACCTAGAGGAGTTAAACTGTGAGCAGTGGAAGTATGTGCTGTGAAGTGGTTGTGGTATGCTAAGTATGGCTTTGGTTGAATGAATCTGGTGGAGTTGTAGCTGCCAACTGAAGCAACAGATGGATGCAGACCAAGGGTGATGTTACAGGATATAGTGAAGCTAAGAAGGATTTGGGTTGTGCTCAGGTTGAAATTGGGAACTTTAGAATTGAGTTTGATGGGTGATCGCTGTCGGTAGCGACACAAATATAATTACACTTTCTTACTACTCAAAATATAAATATAGAAAGGGCAAGAAAGGATCGATCCCACAGAGAGGTCTAGGTTGTCAAATTGTTTTGGTTTCCTATATAAAATACCGAGATTTTGTGATTTTATAAACTAAAATAAACTAAAAGCAAATAAAGAAATAAGCAAACAAATCAAATCAAGGATAAGAAATATTGGTTAAGGATTTCGTTTTCATTCACAAACATGCTTTTCACAATAACTAGAATTGATTTTTAATCTCAACTTTTATCAAAGACCCTAGAATACCTTGATCGCAAGAATATCCATAAATCTCCTCATGCCATCAACAAACACATTAAAAAGATGCGAATATGAATTCTATCTAAAGGAACAACCTAACGTGTAAAAGCACTAATCAAGTTTAATTCCTAGATCGTTAAGTTCTATGAAATCAGGCCAATCAAAGCAATTGAACGTGGAAAGCGCACTAATTCAATTTAACAAAGGTTACGATTCACATATGATCATAAGAATATATCACTACAAACTATAATCATATTATGCTACTTGTATCCAAGGAATATCACTTTTGCGTATAATAAACCCTAAACTAGCAATAGATGTGATTAGAAGTTCTACCAATTTGCAACTTGACAAAACAATCAATCAATCATAAAACAATATTTCCGAGAGAATTGCAAACGATAGATATGAGACAAAACTAATATATTGAATCAAAGAATCATGCTTTGTGAAATCCAACTATTCCATAACCAATAATAAACTTAGGTACTCATATTCATGGAGTTCATCCACAAGAAGAAAGAAAATACTTCATGGTTCTAAACCCTAGAATACAATTAGAAGAGATAATAATAAAACGTCGTCTTAAAATTGTAGAAGTCTTCCCTTTATACTCTTTTTCTCCTTCCAAAACTAGGTTTTGTCTTCAAAGTCCATTAGTTGAAATTCACCGGCCCACCATGGGGAGAAACCGTGTAGAAATTTTGTCCCAAAACGCTCGCCGGAAAGCGGGATTGTGGCGGAATCGGCCGGAATAGTCACGGAAATAGCATCTCGGGTGACCGGCCAAGTCAAACCGGCCACCGGGTCGGCGGTCGGGACCAGTCATCTCGGGTCAACACCGATTGATCAGTCAAGTCAAGTCGGAGCCCAGATTATGTGAATGGTGGCGAGTTGAGTCAAGGTCTAACTCACTGACCGGATCTGGCCAAACCAATTTGCAGGCCATTTGCGGGACAAGCCATCTCGATGCACCATCATTGTCATTACTTCACTTGCCCGACCATCATGGCCCTGGCTGCCTTCAACATTAGCAACAACACCCTAGCCTGCCTGCAACATAGCCAAGCTGCCAATCCCAGGAACAACTCCATTTCACCTCAGGCCAGCTTCTTCCCTGCAATTCCATTAACCAACCATCAGCTGCACCTGCATCTTCTTCTTAGCCGACTCATTACTCAACTCTAGTTCACATCACTACCATCACTTGTCATTCCTTGTTATACGATGTGAGCTTTGCGGCCGACTGTATCAACTCGGTCCTGCAATCCCTTGCACTGTTGTAGCTTTATTCATTAAGTCCTTAGTCTATCCGACTCATTCCCCTGCCAAGTGCCAAGCAACGTCCTCCATTGCACTGTAACATCACTCTGTGAGCTTCATCCCGACCATACTAGCACCATTCATTTCCACCAAGTCTAGCTCCATTTGGCTGGTGCAAGCACTACAATTACCGGCTCCTCCTGTAACATCTCAATCTTCACCGAGACTCATTTGTTGTCTAGAACTCGGCAATTCCTTGTTTCGCAACTCCACCAAAACCCGTTTCAGTTCATGCCATTACTCGCAATCAACCCTGCAACTCCCATTTTGCCCGGCTCAAAGAACCCGACTCTTACTGCAACATAATCACAATCTCCAGGCCTAGCCTCGATCCATTGCAAGCTTCTCATCCGAACCCATTTGTAGCTCGGCATCCACATGAAGTCTCTTGAACCAACTGCTCTAGTTTCAGGTTCCTGCCGATCTATTGCGGCATCCATTGCGATCCTGCACGACTTCTCATCGATTTTGTACCCTTCTTGCCAAATCCATAATACGCTCAGGTCATTTGCAACGAAGCATCATCCCTGATAACTGCAGCACAACCACCCATCTCTATGCTGCAATTCGAGATAATCACCCGAGACATTTCCCTAGTTGCATGCAACACAAACACCAACAACGACACAAATCCCGGTTGTTTGGGCCTCGAACCATCACTTTGTAGCCATTAAGTTCTGCAACTTGATCTGTCGTGTAATCCATTCACAGATTTCCAGCCACATCCAATTGTAACCACTGAGCAATTTCAGTACCACCACATCCCTGAGTTCACTTCATTCTCACCTGCCATTCCAACTCTACCAGCAGCCCAAGTATACCACCAGGCTCCATTATGTACTCTTGTTCTACTAGTACTAGCTTGCCACAGCCATATCTTCTCAGCACAACACCACTGCCATCAGGCCAGCCATTTCCTAACTTCACCAGCTATTGCATTGCAGCCATCTTCACCAGCTTGCACCTGCAATACCACAATACACACTCAAGACCACCCAGCCAGTGCATTTAAAGTACAATCCCTCATCACCTTGCCATTCTCAGGCCATTCATATCACCATTTGTCCTTGAAGTCACTCTGTAACTTCTGCAATTCAATTCAATTTCCTACTTCTTCACCAGATACGAAACATTGAATGCTGCTCATGTCTTCCATCCAATTCAAGTTACACCCAAGTTTCCTTGTTATGATATCAACCTAAAATCACCATCGGTCCCACCTTCTTTCATTGTCGAACTTCAAATCCCCCATTTCAAACCCTAGAAACACCCATCTCTAACTTGTTCTTCTTGATTGATTCTTCAGTCTCAAATCCCATTTTCTGTGTTCATCATCTCTCTCAACAGCAGACTCATACCCTCCATTATATCTTCTTCTTGATTCCTCTTGAATTTCATCATCTCCTCACTGATTTCACTCAATTGATAGAACCATGCTTCAAACCCTAGTTTCAATTTCTAATCCTTGAACAGAAACAACGATTCCCTCATGGCAACAGAACCACCATCTTCCTTCCCTTACAATCTCCAGTTCTTCCTCTCGATTCTAGTTTCTTCATATGAAACACCACAATTCTTACTCTCTGAGTTTGAACCAAAATTGAGAGAAATGACTCGAAAGAGTCTCGACCCCAAGGTTTTGGTAAGAACGAAAATTGATGCGGGCACCACCCAGTGGATACGGGCTACCTGATGGCAGCCCATTAGCTCTCCTTTGAACCGGGTTAGCAGCCCCTTATCGTTGACTTGACTCGCATAGCACTCGTAGTTGAACGCTTCAGCCTCTTTTTCGCTCCACTTTGCCACGTTTTCTCCATCGTTTCCTCCGCGCGACTCCAGTACCTAATAACTCAAAATCACACGTAAAGTACATAATTCACAAGAAAAATAGCAAAGAAAGAGTAACTACTAGATAGTAAATACGGTGTATTCTACACCTATCGATTCCCCACACTTAGACTTTGCTAGTCCTCGAGCAAATCAAACAAAACAATAAAATACAACAACTCCGTGTCGTCGAGGCTACGGTTAATTTTAGCATAAATAACAAGCCTTTAAACCCTAAAATTGTCCCTAGTGGACGAGTTATAGTCTCGTGAAGGGTTTACTAGAGATATACCTACAAAACCTATATTTCAAACTCCGTCTATTCGTGACAAATCAATGAACGAATCCAAATTGACTACGGGAGGAGGTACCTTGCAAATTCAATTCATACATTAGTAAATAAACTCTAATTAGATAGTCGAACAAGCCACAATACTCGGAAACTAACAAACCACAATCACAATGAAAAGATTAAGAAGATGGATATAGATGTAGATGTTGGCGAATGTTCACAAGTGTTCGATGTTTCCCATATCTCTGTCTGAAGGTGCTGCTAAGATGAACCTAATCCTATTGGATTGAGCTACTTAGTCTTGAATGCTACATCAAATCAATTGGCATATACAAGGGAACCAAAAGTGACTTTATTCAACACAATAATATTTTTTTTTTTTTTTTATGATTGGATCAAAGCTGGATCCAATTTATCTTTTTTTTTTTTTTAGACGGCATGATTAGATCTTTTGGATCAAGCGCATGCTTCTTGTCAGCAAGTACATGATAGTTGCCTTAGATCCTGCATTCCACGCTTGTTTAGGCGACGGAGACGGGGACTACGTTTCACACATCTGCTATTCCCAAGTGTCTTTTTATTCCGTTTGGTCTAATTGATCGGTCTTTTTTTTTTTTTTTTTATTTTTTTTCTTTTTTTTTTTTTTTCAATTTTTTTTTTTTTTTTTTTTTTTTAATAACTCAACCACTCTATTTCATCCTAGCAGTAATAACACGTCGATTTTTAGTGACCCACCAAAGCACTTAGAGAACAATAGATAAATATGGAAAAATAAAAATAGAATGTGATATGGTGATATTCCGAGATATGGTAACAACTATCATGTTAATTTGTGATTTACGAGCTATATTCTTCCCTTTTAGTTAATTGGTTCCTCAACTCCTGCATTCAAAATGGTTCCATCCACTAATGGTGTCAAAAACAAACTATACAAACATATAAATGCTCCCCCACACTTAAACTTCACATTGTCCTCAATGTGTAAAACCGAAAGTTCTGAATTCTGACGTAACAGCAGATAAAACGCAAAAACTGTGCAAATTGGTAAGGAATTTGGAAAAACTCCATTTCACAAAAGTTGTTCATCTACGTGTTTTCTACACAGTGTCAAAATTTCACAGTGTTTTGATAAACGGTCTGACAGTTATGGTCTCTGGACTGAACTACGCGCAGTCTGAAATTTTCTGACGAAAAGGTATTCGTCATAATTCTCTTCTAAGATAGATTACGGACTCAATGAAATTAAACATCGGGATGCAAATATGATATGAAAACAGTAAAAAAATAAATAAACGAAACAAAAATAAAATGCAAAGGATAAGAGATACAAAACCGGTGGGTTGCCTCCCACGTAGCGCTTGTTTTAAAGTCACTGGCCCGACTTAGCTTCTTGTAAGATTCATTCCCCATACACCAATAATCGGAAAAGTTGGGGATCCTTCCATAGAACCTGTTTTGCAAACACTAGCTTCACACAAATATTAGTAACATAAAGCAAAAGTGAAGCTATGAACCGATAAAAGCTTCCAAGACTTATTCTTGTCCACACTTGGAAGTGTATAAAGAATATAGAAGTCGGGTACTTCACGGTTTCTTGTTCCATAACCTGCATAGTATGAGAATCAAGTATCTCTAATGGAGGAATCGAGAAACAAAGTCATTCAACAATGTTTTGAAGCACATACATTCAAACCAATAAGAGGTAAAGGAGAAGAAATAATAGGCAAAGGGTTAGATAAACCTTTCACAATCTCTTGTATCACGGAATCCTCTTCATCCTTGAAAAACTCAAGTGAATTATTCACCTCTTTTATATCATGGTCCTCTATCAAACTTTGCAACCATTCTTCGTCCGTTTCTGCCGTAACCAAAGTATCGACATAAACATCATCATTACAATCATGCACAAGTTCAATTGGGTCTTCCACAATATTGGTCATAACGGTCTCATTCTCAACATATTCCTCCTTGTTGTAAGGCACATACTCTTTTGCGGATCCAAATTTTATTATAAGAAACTTTTTTAGAACACTCGTAAATGCATCATCCTCAAGCTCCACCCTTGGAATAGGCTCTTGATCATTATTAAGATCAATGCTTGAGTAATCTACACAAGTGTCGACATATTCATCTTCGTCTTCATCTTGATCCCAAAAAGACTCCTCGGAGATGTCACCATGAGTTGTTTCAAGCAATATATCATAATCACCTTCACTATCATAGTCAACATAAGATTGTTCCTCGCTGAATTTAGTGTTGCTAATCTCTAACTCATCCTTTTGAATAGGTGAATGATCATTATTAAGATCAAGAGTTGAGTTAACTACACAATTATCCACGAAAGTGCCCAAGGATTGGCCTTTTTCAACATTAGCATCAATCAAATATTCATCACAAACCATATGCACATTAGAATAATCCATATCTTCCTTGTATTGATCAATGTCTCTTCGCAAGATAGTCATACTTTCACGAAGTTCTTGGAGTTGCTCGTTTGTAGTCTCTTTAGCTTTTTGAAATTCCTCTTGTAAAAAGGTGGAAACTTTATCTATAAAATTAGAGACTTTTTGTTCAAGAGCATAAGAATCCTCCCATCCTTGTTGTTGTTCACACACATACCCGCCATAAGGTTGTTGAGGAAAACCACAAGGTTCCATGGAATATTGATCATAACCAATGAATTGGTTTTGATTATACCCATGGAATTGGTGGTTATCATATTGTTGAGGTTGTTGAAAACCGTATCCATTGTTCCAATATGCTCCTTCCATAGAAATAAGCACCTGAAATAAGATTCTCAAAACTACGGTTAAAACCCAGAAAATAAGAAAAAAAAAATAAAAAAAAAAACAAAAAATAAATACAAAAAATAAGAAACCAAAAACAATTAACAAACATTGCGTCCAAGCAGCGCAAAATTTGATCATTGTCGTAAGCGTCACAAATATAATTACACTTTCTTACTACTCAAAATATAAATATAGCAAGGGCAAGAAAGGATCGATCCCTGAGAGAGGTCTAGGTTGTCAAATTGTTTTGGTTTCCTATATAAATACCGAGATTTTGTGATTTTATAAACTAAAATAAACTAAAAGCAAATAAAGAAATAAGCAAACAAATCAAATCAAGGATAAGAAATATTGGTTAAGGATTTCGTTTTCATTCACAAACATGCTTTTCACAATAACTAGAATTGATTTTTAATCTCAACTTTTATCAAAGACCCTAGAATACCTTGATCGCAAGAATATCCATAAATCTCCTCATGCCATCAACAAACACATTAAAAGATCGAATATGAATTCTATCTAAAGGAACAACCTAACGTGTAAAAGCACTAATCAAGTTTAATTCCCTAGATGCGTTAAGTTCTATGAAATCAGGCCAATCAAAGCAATTGAACGTGGAAAGCGCACTAATTCAATTTAACAAAGGTTACGATTCACATATGATCATAAGAATATATCACTACAAACTATGATCATAGTATGCTACTTGTATCCAAGGAATATCACTTTTGCGTATAATAAACCTAAACTAGCAATAGATGTGATTAGAAGTTCTACCAATTTGCAACTTGACAAAACAATCAATCAATCATAAAACAATATTTCGAGAGAATTGCAAACGATAGATATGAGACAAAACTAATATATTGAATCAAAGAATCATGCTTTGTGAAATCCAACTATTCCATAACCAATAATAAACTTAGGTACTCATATTCATGGAGTTCATCACAAGAAGAAAGAAAATACTTCATGGTTCTAAACCCTAGAATAAAGTAGAAGAGATAATAATAAAACGTCGTCTTAAAATTGTAGAAGTCTTCCCTTTATATTCTCTTTTTCTCCTTCCAAAACTAGGTTTTGTCTTGAAAGTCCATTAGTTGGAAATTCACCCGGCCCGCCATGGGGAGAAACCGTGTAGAAATTTTGTCCCAAAAACGCTCGTAGGAAAAGCGGGATTGTGGCCGGAATCCCGCCAGGAATAGTCGCCGGAAATAGCATCTCGGGTGACCGGCCAAGTCAAACCGGCCACTTAGGGTCAACGGGTCGGGACCGAGTCATCTCGGGTCAACAGTTCAGTCAAGTCAAGTCAAGTCGGACCGATTATGTGAATCGGGGCTGGCGAGTTAGTCGAGTCTAACTCGGCATTTGGATCGGCCAAACCAATTTGCGGGCCATTTGCCGGGACAAGCCATCTTGATGCACCATCATTGTCATTACTTCACTTATGACCATCATGGCCCATTTGCCTTCAACATTAGCAACAACACCCTAGCCTGCCTGCAACACAGCCAAGCTGCCAATCCCAGGAACAACTCCATTTCACCTCAGGCCAGCTTCTTCCCTGCAATTCCATTAACCAACCATCAGCTGCACCTGCATCTTCTTCTTAGCCAGCTCATTACTCAACTCTAGTTCACATCACTACCATCACTTGTCATTCCTTGTTATCTGATGTGAGCTTTGCAGCAGCTGTATCAACTCAGTCCCCTGCAATCCCTTGCACCTGTTGTAGCTTCATTCATTAAGTCCTTCCGTCTATCCACAGCTCATTCCCCTGTAAGTGCCACCGGCAAATCCTCCATTGCACCTGTAACATCACTCTGTGAGCTTCATCCCAGCCATACTAGCACCATTTCCACCAAGTCTAGCTCCATTTGGTGGTGCAAGCCTGCAATTACCAGACTCCTCTGTAACATCTCAATCTTCACCAGACTCATTTGTTGTCTAGAACTCACGGCAATTCCTTGTTTCCGCAACTCCCACCAAAACCCGTTTGGTTCATGCCATTACTCGCAATCAACCTGCAACTCCCATTTCGGCTGACTCCAACAGAAACCGGCTCTGCGCAACATAATCCCTGCAATCTCCAGGCCTAGCCTCGATCCATTGCAAGCTTCTCATCTGAACCCATTTGTAGCTACGGCATCCACATGAAGTCTCTTGAACCAAGCTTCTTTGAGTTCAGTTCACCAATCTATTGCAGCATCCATTGGCAGCCCTGGCACAGCTTCTCATCAGTTTTGTACCCTTCTTGCCAAATCCATAATCTGCTCAGGTCATTTGCAACAGCATCATCCCTGCAATAACCTGCAGCACAACCACCCATCTCTATGCCTGCAATTCCAGATAATCACCTGAGACATTTCCCTAGTTGCCTTTGCAACACAAACACCAACACCGACACAAATCCCACTGTTCGGGCCTCGAACCATCCGCTTTGTAGCCATTAAGTTCTGTGACTTGATCTGTTCCGTGTAATCCATTCACAAGATTTCGACCACATCCAATTGTAACCACCGAGCAATTTCGGTACCACCACATCCATGAGTTCACTTCATTCTCACCTGCCATTCCAACTCTACCAGCAGCCCAAGTATACCACCAGGCTCCATTATGTACTCTTGTTCTACTAGTACTAGCTTGCCACAGCCATATCTTAAAGACAAACACCACCGCCATCGGGCCAGCCATTTCTAACTTATCACCTATTGCATTGCAGCCATCTTCACCCTTGCACCTGCAGTACCACAATACACACTCAAGACCACTTGACCATTGCATTTAAAGTACAATCCCTCATCACCTTGCCATTCTCGTGCCATTCATATCACCACCTGTCCTTGAAGTCACTCGTAACTCATAATTCAATTCATTCCTACTTCTTCACCAGACGAAACATTGAATCAAGCTCATGTCTTCCATCAATTCAAGTTACACCCAAGTTTCCTTGTTATGATATCAACCTAAAATCACCATCAGTCCCTGCTTCTTTCATTGTCGAACTTCAAATCCCCCATTTCAAACCCTAGAAACACCCATCTCTAACTTGTTCTTCTTGATTGATTCTTCAGTCTCAAATCCCATTTTACGTGTTCATCATCTCTCTCAATGCGAGACTCATACCCTCCATTATATCTTCTTCTTGATTCCTCTTGAATTTCATCATCTCCTCACTGATTTCACTCAATTGACAGACCCATGCTTCAAACCCTAGTTTCAATTTCTAATCCTTGAACAGAAACAACGATTCCCTCATGGCAACAGAACCACCATCTTCCTTCCCTTACAATCTCCAGTTCTTCCTCTCGATTCTAGTTTCTTCATATGAAACACCACAATTCTTACTCTCTGAGTTTGAACCAAAATTGAGAGAAATGACTCGAAAGAGTCTCGACCCCAAGGTTTTGGTAAGAACGAAAATTGATGCAGGCACCCGACTGATGGATACGGGCTACCTGATGGCAGCCCATTAGCTCTCCTTTGAACCAGGTTAGCAGCCCCTTATCGTTGACTTGACTCCGCATAGCACTCGCCGTTGAACGCTTCCGCCTCTTTTTCGCTCCACTGCACGTTTTCTCCATCGTTTCCTCCGCGCGACTCCAGAGTACCTAATAACTCAAAATCACACGTAAAGTACATAATTCACAAGAAAAATAGCAAAGAAAGCGTAACTACTAGATAGTAAATACGGTGTATTCTACACCTATCAATGGGTCATGTAATTCGACTTGGATAGAGCTGTTGGTGTTGGATGATATGTCTCGGATTGAACTAACAGAGATGGAGAAGTTGGAGAGAGAGGCGGTGAAAGCACGAGGAGCGGAGGCGACTACACATTGAGATGGTTGTACACGGAGCTATAGGAGCTGCGGTCAAGTCACGGTGTTATGCTTGATGCCGGTGAGATTGCAGATTTGAGCTCGGCGTTTGGATGGGTTTGCAGTTATGAAGTGCAATTGAAGGGTGGAGATGAACTTGGAGGCACCAGGAGTTATTGGTGTTTTGTGTTGAAGCGCAAGATGGTCGTGAACTTGTTTGTCTTGTACATGGCGTGATGGAGTTCGATATGCGTTGATGGAGACGTCCTGTGGCGGAATCTGATTATGTCGAGGAATGGAAGGTGGAGACTCATATGCCGGTGTCTTGGTTCGGGAGTGAGAAGCGAGATGAAGATTGAATTACACAAAGTGAGAATCTCACTTTGAGATTTGGCAACCAAAGCACTTTGCTAAATTACTGGGAAACGAGCCAGAATGGCGAGCTTGTTGAGCATAGTTCCCAGAAGCAGGATTTGTAGGAAAGCATGAATCGCAATATTTCAGTTGAATCTAGGGGGTATGAGCCTGATACAAGAGTTGGCCGCCGGACTTATGAGCTATGGGTCACGCTTTTGAGCTGTTCCGCAAGGAAGAGAAGTTGGGTTTGATGGTTTTTGTGAATGTATGAATTGCGAGAGAAGCGAGTTGAGATCTTGGAAGTGTAAAATGTCTTGTGATAATTAGGTAGCTGGGAGGCAAGTTCGAGTGGCTGGAGATAATTTTCCGGCGACGAATTCCGTGACGGTGACCGGATTCAGCGATGACGTCGCAATTAAGCGACGCTTTTGGACCAAAAATTCCAGAGACTTATTTTCACACACATGGGCTTGGTGGACTAATTTGAGACGGGTTTGAGAAGACTTAACCTACTTTTGGGTATCCTTTTGGGAGAGGCATATAAATAGAACTTTTCTCTAAACCTAGATATATCTCCATGAGGGAGACTTCTACTTGTTGTCTAGGGTTTCACATGATAGTTTTCTTCTTTGCTTTCTATGATGATTTCCAAAAACACAAGTAACTAAGTTTTTATTATTGGTTGAAGATGTAGTTGGATTTTGCAAACCAAGTTATGATTTTTATGAATTAGTTTTTCTCAATATTATCGTTTGATTTCTCGGGTTACAATAATTGCATGATTGATGTATTGCAATATGATTGAATGTTTGTTTAGTCGAGTCTAGAATTGATTGAACTCACATCCATATCTATAGCTATTTTAGGGTTTTCATCGGCGATAACCTTGAATACGAGTAGCATGATATGATTCTAGGTTGTAGTGATACATCCTTGTAATCATACGTAGAAATTGACCTTGTTCAATTGTTTCGCAATGTATTACAATTGCATTGATTAGCCTATTTAAACTTAATGCTCCTAGGAATTGAACTTGATTAGGCGCAAGGCGTTAGGTTATTCTTTAGGTAGAATTCACATACGCAGCCCTAATGTGTGTGTTGATGACTTAGGAAATTACGGAGTATTCTTGCAATAAGGTATTCTATGGCTTTTGATGATAGCGAGATTAAATACGAATTCTATTCATATATTCATAAACTTGTTTACAATTGAAGATGAAACCTTTATCCAATATTTTACATTCTTGATTTGCGTGCTTTGTTTATTTGCTTTTTGTTTATTTTTATTTACACAATCGTAAAATCCTCTGTTTTATATAGAAACCATAACAATTTGACAACCCAGACCTCTCCGTGGAACGATCCTTTCTTGCCCTTGCTATATTTATATTTTGAGTAGTAAAGTGTAATTATTTTTGACGCCTTTTGTCACTACTTGGATGTATGATGCTTACATCCCATTAGTCATATGTAGAAATTGACCTTTGTTCGAATTGTTTGTGCAATGTATTTCAATTGCATTTGATTAGCCTATTTTCAAACTTAATGCTCCTAGAATTGAACTTGATTAGCGCAAGGCGTTAGGTTATTCTTTAGGTAGAATTCACATACATAATTCCTAATGTGTGTGTTGATGACTTAGGAAATTACGGAGTATTCTTGCAATAAGGTATTCTATGGCTTTTGATGATAGCGAGATTAAATACGAATTCTATTCATATATTCATAAACTTGTTTACAATTGAAGATGAAACCTTTATCCAATATTTTACATTCTTGATTTGCGTGCTTTGTTTATTTGCTTTTGTTTATTTTTATTTACACAATCAGAAAATCCCGGTGTTTTATATAGGAAACCATAACAATTTGACAACCTAGACCTCTCGTAGGAACGATCCTTTCTTGCCCTTGCTATATTTATATTTTGAGTAGTAAGAAAGTGTAATTATTTTGACCTTGCGACTGCGGTCAGCTACTTGGATGTATGATGCTTGCATCCCATTTAAGGCTATAAACTCGTATCTATTTTCAACCTATGCTAGACGCAGTGGTCGTAAATTGGTCCTGGATATAAGCCCCCACGTATAATGACATTCGCACTCATTTATTAAGAGCTACCGTGAAGGAAGTGCAATTGTTTGTGGAAAAGTTTTCAAATTTTTGGGCGGAATACAAGGTTGCACAATTATGGTTTGATGGTTGGAAAGATACAAGTAAACCGCACTCTAATAAACTTTTAGTCGATTGTCCAAAGGGAACAGGTTTTCTTAAAGTCGGTGGATGCCTGAGATAGTAAAGACGGGGAAAACCTTTTCAATTTGCTTAAAGAAGTTGTTGAAATCGCTGTGACAAGCATGTTGTTCAAGTGGAATCGATAATGCATC
Organism: Papaver armeniacum; assembly: GCA_023531295.1. Lineage (NCBI taxonomy): Eukaryota > Viridiplantae > Streptophyta > Magnoliopsida > Ranunculales > Papaveraceae > Papaver > Papaver armeniacum. Next base: position 118,094 of record JAJJWW010013639.1, read on the forward strand.
AAATTATGCACTTGTCGGAAAATTATTACAAGAAGAGTTCCTAATATGTACTGGTCACCTTACCGCTCACTCTATCAATTTGATTTTAAAAATTTTGGAGAACTAGATCATATTAAAGAAGTCGTGAAGAAAGCATCGCAGTAACAAGGTACATTTACAATCATACTTTTGTTTTAACTATATTACGACAAAGACTGTTGGGCGATTTAAATTATAATGGTTCGCTTCCACTCGATTTGCTACAAATTTTATTGCATTGCAAAGCATTCTCTCATAAGCATCACTTTGCAGCAAGAGTTACATGTGAAAAATTTGTTGAATCGATTACTACGGACAAGCTACCGCAAGAGATTTTGTAAACTTATAATGGATGTGGAGTTTTGGAATACTTGCACAACTGTTGTTAAACTTAGTGATCCTCTTGTTCGTGTGTTAAGGTTGGTTGATTCAAGATAGGCCTGCAATGGGGTACTTATATGATAGAATTATTAAGGCAAAGAACGTTGTCATGAAAATGTTCTCGAAATAGAAGGGAATATGAAACTACAAGAATATTATCAACGATAGGTTGCATAAGCACTTGACTTAAAAAAATTCATATCATGGGATATTGTTTAAATCCGCTCTCCAAGATAGTGAGGACATGTCTAAGGACCCGAGAGTTCACTCCACTTGTCTTAGATGTTATTGAAGATGTCGCGGGGATATAATCAAGCATTGCGAATAAATTGATGACTCAAAAACAGATTTTCCGGGATGCAAAAAAGGTGAATTTGGTCGGAGACTTGCAAGTAACCAACGTAAATCGATGGCTCAGGGTAAATATCTTATGACATGGACACTAAGCTGATTTTTTTAATTATTAGTTCACCACTCAATTTTACACTTTTCCTTGAGAATGTATTAGATGAATGGTGGAGGAACTTTGGCTGTGCTACTCCAAACCTCCAGAAATTGGCGATTCGGATTCTTAGTCAAACTTGTAGTTCGTCGGGGTGTGAGAGGAACTGGAGCGTGTGAACGCGTACATTCCAAAAAGAAACAGACTGGAGCATCAACGACTAAATGATTTGGTGTATGTTCACTACAACCTCGTTTAAAGAATAGGTATACTGGACATATTTCTAAAATCTGAAAACTTATTTACTAGATCCTTTACATTATGCTAAATATTGTCTTTACAGTCAGACTAGGACCAAGAAAACAAGATATGATCCTATTGATTCGATGCACTTGATCCCGGACGGAAGATTTGGTAGTAGATGATGAGCGACCAAATTGATATAGATGAACTTGAAGATATAGTCACGATTTAACAATTCCAATATTTGAAAATCAAACTCGGGGGATATCATGATATATCACAAGCAAGAGAAGGTATTCAAATGAAAATTTTTAGTGTACAATTACTTGGACTGAATTATGTTGTATTTTGCTGAATTTATTGTTTGTCATTTGCGAGATGAAGATGACGAAGTGACAGTGATTGGAATGAGTTTGATATGCATTTCGAGTGAATTTTCGGACCATGTTCCAAATGATGCTTATCGCCAACATTTCAATCTAAACAATCTTCCTTGATAATAGGAGTTAAAGTAGAACTAAGAATTAAACTGCAACAAGACCTTGTTTGGTTACTTCTTAAGCCTTTTTACATTTTGTGGATAATTTTGATGTTTCAAACTTGATGATTATTCTCTCATTTAAAATGCTTGAACGGAAGTACTTATTAATTTTCTTAGAAAAATATTTGTGGAATTGATTGTGGATTATCTATTGAGAAGTCAGATACTAGGATATTTTATTAGCCATAATATGGTGACCGGTGACCCACCCGGTTAAACTTGATGTGGGTGAACCGATTGACCACTGACCCGGTGATTTTCTTTGGGTTGATGGCGGTCAGGGTATTAAAACATTGGCTCCAATTGAGTCTATCAAAACAAGATCCACATTCTCATGATTAAGTATCTCCTCACCGGAAGACGGAGATTATAATGCTCGAGGCACCTTTGGTACCAGATATTCTGAATTGTGTTTGAGAATTGTGTGGGATCGTAGTTAATTAAATGTTGTGAATATTCATTTAGTGTAGCTCTCTTGGAAATAATAAAAATGGTGGTTGTGAACCCTACGCAAAGGAATATCGACAAATGTGATTGGTTGGCATACCTCCCGAATTAAGTTGGATTATTTTCTCAATTAACGCCGATTTTGGGATCCAAGACTTAACACCTTAAAATTGCAAGCCTATTACTTCTGAGGTTGGTGTAGTCATAATGTGTTATATGAGAAATATGTTCGTTGTAAAAACGATTTGAGGGTCATTTTTTTTTTCTCGGACCAAGGATTGATTCAATAAATTTTGTTCTTCATATATGATGCTTTTAGCATGGTAGTCCTTGAAAGACTATTATTGCATTTTACACAAGAAATATGGTTGGAACATATTAAGGGCATCCACGACTCGATTATATCGGTTTAACAATCCTTTATGTGTTTTAGAAATTTGGTATGACCAAAAATCCGGATTAATTAGTTGATGACTTCAACGTTATAGGTCTCTTAAGGAAAATATTTTTAACTCACGGTGCGAGTTCAAAGGAAGTAAACATCGCATCACATTTGGATGATGCGGATATGACATCGTGACTTAACCACGGTTATGTATTTGGGTTTCTAAAAATACGCCGTATCTTTATTAACTTGAGTATTTTTGCAATAATAGAGATGAAATCATACCTATCAAACCAAAAACAGAGACAACATCATCTCACATATGCATATGAATGATTGACAACTGATAACTAAATTATAAATCAAATAAAAATTAGCAAAAAGCAAGTACGCTTAACACTTTAATGTCTCAGTGCTCATCGCAACAACTCGTGATAGGTTTTTGATCGTTAAGTAGTGATAGGTCTCAAGAACAGAGATGAGATGAAATCGCATAAAAGTTTTTTTGACTCTCCGTCAGGACCTTCAATGGTGAAACTACTATGGTTTATGTCAACCAACAAAAGAGTGGCTCCTCAAGTGAACACATAAATTGTATTAATTAGTATTTGGTATCAAACTGATAAATTCTGCTTACACGATGGATTGTTTCACCTCTGTTCCTAGCTATATATGCCAAATAATCATTAACCATGCATAGATTCAAGCTTAAGCTTATTTAGTTGGAGTTGGAGAATAAGTTCATTTAGGTATAAACCTCATCAGAGTGAAGTTGTGGATGGTAGAAATTAGGTATCGATGGTATGAGGCATGGTAGATTTTCCATTTTGAAACGATCCAAATTTGGTTGAACTGTTGGGATACGCACTTATTAGTTCTGTTAACATTCGAATTTTCGAATATATTCAGTAAAAGATACAGCATATATTTAAAAATCAGAATATACAACTGTGGTTAAGTCCCGGGTCATATCTGCATCATCCAGCGGGTGTAATGCTGCGAATTCCTTTTTGAACTACGTTTTTACAAGTTCAAAATTTTTTCCCATGAGGAGTCCTTAAAAACACAAAAATCTATGCTTTACCAGCATCAATATTATTTTTCTTATCTGCAGTTAAAATATTATGCTTGCTTGAAAATTGTATATAATATAGACCATAGTTATGATTTTGGTGCTTGTTTGTATAAGTACTCATATAGTTGAGTTAATTAGCATCCATATTTACGTCAAAAGTTGTACTTTTTCCCTTCGCTTCAGGTTTATCCCATGTGGTTTTCCTGACAAGGTTTTTAACGAGGCAACATCTTGTTGACATTTAATTTTCTTTAAAAAAGTTGATATTTGTGCTCTATTTTTCCTTCGTCCAAATTTTTCCCATTGGGTATTACCGGCAAGGTTTTAGTGAGGCAATTTATTCAACATGGTGGTCATCCAATGGGGAGTTGTATCAATTTAGATTATTTGGTGGATTTCCACCATTAAGTATTTCATTTTTTTCATACCAAATCAACATTACAATCTCCTTGAAATTTGGATGTTCTTGAACCACATAAGGTAAGACCACAAATACCGCTTTGTTCACTTACGATTATGTATGTACGTATTGGCTCTTTTGTCGAAGAAAATCCATCAACGACTTCATCAAATCATCACGAGATCGCATCACATAAGTTCTCAATGAGTTGAAGAAGAACGTGAACTCCACATGAAGTATTAATCGGAAGACAATCTTTGCTTGTGCAACAAAAAGAAGACTTCATCAACTATCCGACATCTTCATGAAAGAACAATAGCCTTCTACATTCAGGAAATTCGTTCTTCAAAATTGGAAAGTCTCGACTCAAAGATTTGCACGCCAAGATTTGACTGAAGTATTTATCAGGGGGGGCGCCATCATCAAATTAAGGTGCATTCACTGGACTTTATCGCGTTGTACTCTTTTCCTTCATCAAGGTATTTTCCCACCGGGTTTTTCCTTGTCAAGGTTTTAATGAGGCAACATATGCATGTCCAACTCTCTGTTCTAAGTTTTCTCACAATTGTACTATTTTCCTTCAATCAGGTTTTGTCCCTTTCGGATTTTCCTGACTAAGGTTTTAACGAGGCAATTAGCTTAGATACAGTGATCATCTAGGGGGGAGTATTATAAACGACAGTTTATTATGTAGATGCCCATTGTAGTGGGACCCAATTACTTGGACACCAAGTATCTAAACTCTATAAATAGAGTCTTAAACCTTTGTATTCTACACACATGATTAATAGAATTTCTCCCTGCTCCTTCTCTCTATTTTGTGTCTTATTCTTTCTTTTCTCTATTTTACAATAAACATCAGCACTATAAACATGTAATTCTGGTAAGTCATACCTTAGCTACCTACTACAATCAACAAATTTTATTTTCACAATAAATACCCACGGCTAGATTGTCAGAAATTGCCCATGAATAAATGGATATCATATCTGATTCTGAAAGGTTTTAGCGTGGATTACATTTGACCCAATTTTGCAGGATACGGCGTGAGGATCCAAATGGTTTTAGGATATGTAGTTTGACCTATTTTTGCAGTGTTTGACCACAAGGTTTAGTTTGACTTTGAGCCTAATATTACTCAACCAAAAGGTTCTGGGGATGTAATTCACTTATGGATGATTCTTTACAGGCCGAGAAAACGGATCGAGGCAAAATCGCTAGACTCAGCTTTTTTGGGTCCAGTGGGCCCTGCAGAGGGACAATGGAATGGAATATTTGTGAGAGAATTTGGGCGCAGTTTTTTTTTTCTTTTTTTTTTTTACTAGAAAAATGATAATATATTAAGTAGAAATCAAGCATGAGATATTAAAGGATGAAATGAGGAGGAGTGTCTCCCACATTCAATTGCCATAACATACTCTACTAAATTTGGCCGCTTTATTGCTAAGCATACATGGCCCTTCTTACATAAACAAAGTTATAAAAAGAGAATGAGTCCACTAAGAAAAGACAATCATTTAAGATAGAGAACTAGACCAGCTAATCGGTTAGAACTTTTATTTAAGTAGAGATTACATTCTTGGAATCTCCTTTAATAGGGATCTTAAAAGTAACTCGATAAGACCACGTTTTATGGAACATGTCCGCGGTGTTGACCCGAGTCATCACTAAGCATATTTGGCATATATGATCCTTTATACTGGTCAAGTCTCTCAAGATTGTGAAGCCACCTTGCTAGCAAGTGAAGGGCGCGAATGAGCACACACAACAATGGAGGCACAAGGCATTGGATAAGCATAAATAATTTATTATTAGAGATAATATATTTATTTAGGTATTTTATTATATTTTAAGTATTTTATTATTTTATTTAGAGTTTATATTTGTTTGGAATAGTAATCTAGGAGTAGAATTGTTTTCTTATTTCCTAAGTAATGTAGCCTATTAATAGGCCTTATCAGTTGATTAATCATAACAAGAAAATTATTAAGCAAATTGCTACCCTTTGGTTTATTGATTTCTTTGAATCATGACCTTTTGAGCTTGAGCGGCTGGCCGTTGAATAAGAAACAAATCGTTTCTTATCAAATTCAGTGACTTCATCCATTTGGCTTACCGTGCCGCCATGCTTTCCCGCTTCCTCGGCATCATTCGCTGCTTTGGAGATGGTTTTGCAGCCACTTGTAGTTACCCTCAGCATCTACATTAAGATGATAGCAATACCAGAAGTGTGAGAGTTTTGATCAAATGAGGCATCAACATATACTATCATCAAGTCCTCAGGAATATTTCCCTAACCAACAGTAGCATCTTCCGTAAGAAATACATGTTGTTGTTGATTAGCAGGAGTTTGACTTGACATAGCATCCATTGTTTCATTTGCTAATCTACAGGCAAATTGACCGCTGTCGTAAGCGACACAAATATAATTACACTTTCTTACTACTCAAAATATAAATATAGCAAAGGGCAAGAAAGGATCGATCCCATGAGAGAGGTCTAGGTTGTCAAATTGTTATGGTTTCCTATATAAAACGCTTAGGAAGAATTTCGATTGTGTAAATAAAAATAAACAAAAAGCAAAACAAATAAAAGTAAACACGCAAATCAAGGATGTGAAAATATTGGATAAAGGTTTCATCTTCAATTGTAAACAAGTTATTGAATATATGAATAGAATTCGTATTTAATCTCGCTATCATCAAAAAGCCATGGAATACCTTATTGCAAGAATATAAAGTAAATTTCCAAAGTTATCAACACACACATTAGGGCTACAGATATGAAATCTACCTAAAGAATAACCTAACGCCTTGCGCTAATCAAGTTCAATTCCTAGGAGCATTAAGTTTTGGAAATAGGCTAATCAATGCAATTGAAATACATTGCACAAACAATTCGAACAAAGGTCAATTTCTACATATGACTACAAGGATGTATCACTACAACCTAGAATCATATCATGCTACTCGTATTCAAGGTTATCGCTCGATGAAAACCCTAAAATAGCTATAGATATGGATGTGAGTTCAATCAATTCTAGACTCGACTAAACAAACATTCAATCATATTGCAATCCATCAATCATGCAATTATTATAACCCGTAGAAATCAAACGATAATATTGAGAGAAAACTAATTCATAAAAATCATAACTTGGTTGCAAAATCCAACTACATCTTCAACCAATAATAAAAACTTAGTTACTCATATTCATGGAGTTCATCACAAGAAGAAAGAGAAAAGACTTCATGGTTCTAAACCCTAGAAAAAGTAGAAGAGATAATAATAAAACGTGGTAGATAAAAGATATCCCAAGATAATAAAGTCTTCTCTTTATATAGCTCCACTCCTTCCAAAACTAGGTTTTGTCTTCAAAGTCCATTAGTTGGAAATTCACCGGCCCACCATGGAGAGAAACCAGTGTAGAAATTTTGTCCCAAAACGCTAGCCGGAAAAACCGGGATTGTGGTCGGAATCCCGCCGGAAAAGTCAGCTGGAAATGTCTAGGGTGGCCAAAGCAAAGTCAAACCAGCCACCGGTCCGGTCAGACCGCGGGTCAACTCGGGTCATGTCAGCGGTTTGACTCGATCCAGCATTCGATCGAAGCAGTCGAGATCATTGTGTCCAGGCAGCCACTTGGTGACAAGGCTGAGTTGATTCGCCAAATCAGTGTAGCACAATGATTGTGCTTCACCTGTAACCATCAGGCCTTGACTGCACCAGCCATGATGGCTGTGCTTCACTAACTTATCCAGCCATGTTGGCCCTAACTTGCCACTCTGCACATTTTCAAGCCAATCCTGAAATCAATTGCAAACCCATCCTTGTGATGTAAAGACCAAGCCATTTTCACTTAATAATCCCCTGCAAATCAAGCCATTTTCCCATTTCAGTTCCTTGCAACTCTTGCCATCCACTCTACCAATTCCATCTCCATGACCATGAGCTTCAGCACTTTGTTTCCACCATCACCAGCAGTCACATAACCACATGCAATGCACCTCGGGTTCAAGTTACGCCTCAATCCATTTGCAAGACAAACAAACACAAATGTCGGTCCAAGACCTCCTTCTCGGTCAGGCCAACATCAGCCAAACAATCAATCACTCTGCAGCAGGTTTCGCCATCCCCCCTGCGCAGTTCACCTTGAGCTCAGCTCAACATGACTGAGCTCACCGCCAATCATACCCATATCCCGTAGCTTCACATACATAGCACCATTACTTGTATCCCAAGAACGCCCAAACACCATCATCTCGGTTCGAGTCCCTCGTAATCTATTGCGGCAACATCTATTTCAACCACCATTTCCACAAAAAACCATCACAGCAGACTCACCAATTCTTTCGAGCTGAATTTCAACTACCACTCCACTGAAAGCAGCAACTTGTTTAAACCACCGCAACACGACCAAGCCGCCAATCCCAATCAATCTTCCTTATTCACCTGAGCCATATCCTACTCTTAGCCTCATCACCATCCATCTCAACCTCATAGACCCATAACAACACATGTTTAACAGCTCAAAATTGACCTTGTTCAGCCTTCAAACTTGAACTCAAAGCCACCCTGACACATGCCACGTAATGCCTTCGCTTGTCCATCTTCCGGTTCATACACCACAACCTAGCCCTTGGCTTTCCCTTTATCCAAAGCTAACATCATCATCTGCATATGATCAACTCAAATCCACCAACAACACCTCCTCGCTTGATTCAACTAATCTCCCCACGGAGAACTTTCTCATTCTCGGAAACGGACTCGGCCAAAATAGCACTTTCGGAACCCCGACCTCGCAAATCAACAATAAACCTCAACCCACTTTAATTCTTTCCTCTTCTTCATCTCAATCACCAACAGACCCAAGCCTCAATTCCTTTGAGCTTCAACATCAATCGAAACCCATTCCTTAATCTTCATAGCCATCAACAGAATCGGTATAAAGCAAACCCTAGTTCCGAAATTCATCTCGATTCCTCCTCTCGAGCTTCAATTCCCTCATCGAATCCATCAATTTCAATAGAAACATCACCATCTTCTCACTCGATCTTTCTCCTCTCGGTTTCTCGATCTCGATCTCGATTCGTGCTCACCGTATTCTTTAATTCAAGTGGAAATGAAATGGGAATGAATTGAGAAAGAAAACGATAAGGGTAATAGTTCAGGGGTGGATTTAGACACACCCCGAGACTAGGATATGGGCCATCCTAAATTAGCAACCCCTTAACCTTAGCTAGGCTCTCAATAATACTTCCCTTTTAACCAAATCGGCTACCCCTTAACATGTGTTTGGGCTCCGGTTAGTGTTAGCCCATGAAACGACAATCTTGCCCTTTTCTTTCCGATTCTCATTTTGCTCATAACTCAGCAAAGACGAGCTCCGAATGACTCCATTCTTTCGCCATTGTCTTCGTCTTTTCGTCCTCTTCGAGATGAAAAGCAGAAATCTTGGATTTGAGCGAGTTCCACTGGGTCTTTGGCCCAAATGACTCCATTGCACCTAATAAACTCAAAAGCACACATAAGATACATAATTTACAAGAAAACTCGCAAAGAAAGCATAAATACTAGATATTAAATACGGTGTATTCAACACCTATCAAATTCCCCACACTTAGACTTTGCTAGTCCTCGAGCAAATCAAACAAAACTAAAATACAACAACTCCGTGTCGTCGAGGCTACGGTTAATTTTAGCAAAAATAACAAGCCTTTAAACCTAGGTGTCCCTAGTGGACGAGTTATAGTCTCGTGAAGGTTTACTAGAGATATACCTACAAAACCTATATTTCAAACTCCGTCTATTTGTGACAAATCAATGAACGAATCCAAATTGACTACAGGAGGAGGTACCTTGCAAATTCAATTCAATTATTAGTAAATAAACTCTAATTAGATAGTCGAACAAGCCACAATACTGAAACTAACAAACCACAATCACAATGAAAAGATAAAGAAGATGGATATAGATGTAGATGTTGGCGAATGTTCACAAGTGTTCGATGTTCCCATATCTGTCTGAAGGTCTTTGCTAAGATGAACCTAATCCTATTGGATTGAGCTACTTAGTCTTGAATGCTACATCAACTCAATTGCATATACAAGGGAACCAAAAGTGACTTTATTCAACACAATAATATATTTATTTATTTATTTTTTTGATTGGATCAAGCTGGATCCAATTTTTTTTAGACGGCGTGATTAGATCTTTTGGATCCAGCGCATGCTTCTTGTCGCACAAGTACATGATAGTTGCCTTGGATCTGCATTCCACGCTTGTTTAGGCGACGGAGACAGGGACTACGTTTCACACATACTGCTATTCCCAAGTGTCTTTTTATTCCGTTTTGGTCTAATTGATCGGTCCTTTTTTTTCTTTTCATAAATTTTTTCATTTTTTCATTTTTTTTTTTTTTTTTTTTTTTTTTTTTTTTTTTTTTGTAACTCAATCACTCTATTTCATCCTAGCAGTAATAACACGTCGATTTTTAGTGACCCACCAAAGCACTTAGAGAACAATAGATAAATATGGAAAAATAAAAATAGAATGTGATATGGTTATATTCCGAGATATGGTAACAACTATCATATAATTTGTGATTTCGAGCTATGTTCGTCCCGTTTAGTTAATTGGTTCCTCAACTCCTGCATTCAAAATGTTTCCATCCACTAATGGTGTCAAAAACAAACTATACAAACATATAAATGCTCCCCCACACTTAAACTTCACATTGTCCTCAATGTGTAAAACCGAAAGTTCTGAATTCTGACGTAACAGCAGATAAAACGCAAAAACTGTGCAAATTGGTAAGGAATTTGGAAAAACTCCATTTCACAAAAGTTGTTCACCTACGTGTTTTCTACACAGTGTCAAAATTTCACAGTGTGTTGATAAACGGTCTGACAGTTATGGTCTCTGGACTGAACTACGCGCAGTCTGAAATTTTCTGACGAAAAGATATTCGTCATAATTCTCTTCTAAGATAGATTACGGACTCAATGAAATTAAACATAGGGATGCAAATATGATATAAAAACAGTAAAAAATAAATAAACGAAACAAAAATAAAATGCAAAAGACAAGAGATACAAAACCGGTGGGTTGCCTCCCACGTAGCGCTTGTTTTAAAGTCGACGGCCCGACCTAGATTCTTGTAAGATTCATTCCCCATACACCAATAATCTGAAAAGTTGGGGATCCGTCCATAGAACCTGTTTTGCAAACACTAGCTTCACACAAATATTAGTAACATAAAGCAAAAGTGAAGCTATAAACCGATAAAGCTTCCCCACACTTATTCTTGTCTACACATGGAAGTGCATAAAGAATATAAGTCGGGTACTTCCACGGTTTACGGTTCCATAACCTGCATAGTATGAGAATCAAGTGTCTCTAATCGCGGAAAACGAGAAACAAAGTCATTCAACAATGTTTTGAACACATACATTCAAACCAATAAGAGGTAAAGGAGAAGAAATAATAGGCAAAGGGTTAGATAAACCTTTCACAATCTCTTGTATTACGGAATCCTCTTCATCCTTGAAAAACTCAAGCGAATTATTCACCTCTTGTATATCATGGTCCTCTATCAAACCTTGCAACCATTCTTCGTCCGTTTCGCCTTAACCAAAGTATCGACATAAACATCATCATTACAATCATTTGCAAGCTCAATTGGGTCTTCCACAATATTGGTCAAACCCGGTCTCATTCTCAACACACTCCTTTTTGTTGTAAGGCACATACTCTTTTGCGGATGCAATATTGTCCATAAGGAATTTCTTTAGAACACTTATTGCATCATCCTCAAGCTCTACCTTTTGAATAGGCTCTTGATCATTATTAAGATCAATGCTTGAGTAATCTACACAAGTGTCGACATATTCCTCTTCGTCTTCATCTTGATCCAAAAAAGACTCCTCGGAGATGTCACCATGAGTTGTTTCAAGCAATGTATCATAATCACCGTCACTATCATAGTCAACATAAGGTTGACCCTAAGCTGAATTTAGTGTTGCTAATCTCTAACTCATCCTTTTGAATAGGTAAATGATCATTATTACGATCAAGAGTTGAGTTAACTACACAAATATCAACGAAAGTCCCCAAAGGTTCGCCTTTTTCAACATAATTATTCATTTCCTCCTTGTACTCATCAATGCCTTGTCTTAAAGTGGAAACACCTTTTTGAAGCTCTTGGAGTGTTCCATCCAAATTCTGAATATAGTGTTCCATTTGTTGGTAAAACTCATTCGACATAGACAAAGTAGAATTACTTACCTCCGTATTGTTAGGCCAATTATATTCCCTTTGAATGGGTGGATGATCATAACTACGATCAGAAATTGGGCCAAACATACCATGAGCACATTCGGTCGATGAAATTGGTTCCATGCTTGGTTGTCCACAAATTGACTCCATGCTGTCCATAAATTGTTGCATCTCATCTACCAAATTAGAGGAAATATTATAAGGAAAACAACTATTCTCCCCTCCTTGTGATTGCTCACTTACATAACCACCATAAGAAGGTTGATATGTATGAGAATAACTCATAGGGTACGTGGAGTATTGATCATAGCCAAAGGATTGGTTTTGATTATACTCCCCATAAGGGTGATAATTGTTATATTGTTGAGGTTGAAAGCCGTATTGATTGCTCCAATATGCTCCTTCCATAGAAATAAGCACCTGAAATAAGATTCTCAAAACTCGGGTAAGAACCAAATAAGAAAAAAGTAAAACAAAAACTAAATACAAAAATAAGAAACCAAAAACAATTAACAACCGTTGCCTCCCCACAACGGCGCTAAAATTTGACCAAAGTAAGCGACACAAATATAATTACACTTTCTTACTACTCAAAATATAAATATAGCAAGGGCAAGAAAGGATCGATCCCACAGAGAGGTATAGGTTGTCAAATTGTTATGGTTTCCTATATAAAACACCCGGAAGAATTTCTGATTGTGTAAATAAAAATAAACAAAAAGCAAAACAAATAAAAGTAAACACGCAAATCAAGGATGTGAAAATATTGGATAAAGGTTTCATCTTCAATTGTAAACAAGTTATTGAATATATGAATAGAATTCGTATTTAATCTCGCTATCATCAAAAGCCATGGAATACCTTATTGCAAGAATACTCCGTAAATTTCCAAAGTTATCAACACACACATTAGGGCTGCGTATGTGAAATCTACCTAAAGAATAACCTAACGCCTTGCGCTAATCAAGTTCAATTCCTAGGAGCATTAAGTTTGAAATAGGCTAATCAATGCAATTGAAATACATTGCGCAAACAATTAGAACAAAGGTCAATTTCTACATATGACTACGAGGATGTATCACTACAACCTAGAATCATATCATGCTACTCGTATTCAAGGTTATCGCTCGATGAAAACCCTAAAATAGCTATAGATATGGATGTGAGTTCAATCAATTCTAGACTCGACTAAACAAACATTCAATCATATTGCAATCCATCAATCATGCAATTATTGTAACCCGTAGAAATCAAACGATAATATTGAGAGAAAACTAATTCATAAAAATCATAACTTGGTTGCAAAATCCAACTACATCTTCAACCAATAATAAAAACTTAGTTACTCATATTCATGGAGTTCATCACAAGAAGAAAGAGAAAAGACTTCATGGTTCTAAACCCTAGAATAAAGTAGAAGAGATAATAAAACGTGGTAGATAAAAGATATCCCATAGATAATAAAAGTCTTCTCTTTATATAGCTCCACTCCTTCCAAAACTAGGTTTTGTCTTCAAAGTCCATTAGTTGGAAATTTTGAAGGCCCACCATGGAGAGAAACCCGTGTAGAAATTTTGTCCCAAAAACGCTCGCCGGAAAACGGGATTGTGGCGGAATCCGTAGGAAAAGTCGCTGGAAAATGTCTCGGGTGACCGGCAAAGTCAAACCGAGGCCGGGTCATTGTCGGGTCGGGACCGCCGGGTCAACTCGGGTCAAGGTCAGCGGTTTGACTCGGTCCATGCATCGAGTCGAGCAGTCGGATCATTGTGTCGGGCGGCAGGTGGGTGACAAAGTGAGTTGATTCGGCCAAATCAGTAGCACAATGATTGTGCTTCACTGTAACCATCGGGCCTTGACGCACCAAGCCATGATGGGCGTAGTCACTAACTTATCCAGCCATGTTGGCCCTAACTTGCCACTCTGCACATTTTCAAGCCAATCCTGAAATCAATTGCAAACCCATCCTTGTGATGCCAGCACCAAGCCATTTTCACTTAATAATCCCCTGCAAATCAAGCCATTTTGCCCATTTCGTTCCTTGCAGCTCTTGCCATCCACTCTGCCAATTCCATCTCCATGACCATGAGCTTCAGCACTTTGTTTCCACCATCACCAGCAGTCACATAACCACATGCAATGCACCTCAGGTTCAAGCTTCTGCCTCAATCCATTTGCAGCACAAACAAACACAAATGTCAGTCCCAGCACCTCCTTCTCAGTCAGGCCAACATCAGGCACAAACAATCAATCACTCTGCAGCAGTGCTTCTGCCATCCCCTGCACCAGTTCACCTTGAGCTCAGCTCAACATGACCTGAGCTCACTGCCAATCATACCCATATCCTGTAGCTTCACATACATAGCACCATTACTTGTATCCCAAAGAACGCCACAAAGACCATCATCTCGGTTCCGAGTCCCCAGTAATCTATTGCAGCAACATCTATTTCAACCACCATTTCCACAAAAACCATCACACGAGAGACTCACCAATTCTTTCGAGCCGTTTGCAACTACCGACTCCACCAGCCAACTTGAGCAACCAGCCCTGCAACACAGCCAAGCTGCCAATCCCAATCAATCTTCCTTATTCACCAGAGCCATATCCTACTCTTAGCCTCATCACCATCCATCTCAACCTCATAGACCCATAACAACACATGTTTAACTTGACTCAAAATTGACCCCGGTTCTAGCTTCAAACTTGAACTCAAAGCCACCACAAGCAGAGCCACAGTGAATGCCTTGATTTGTCCATCTTCCAGTTCATACACCACAACCTAGCCCTTGGCTTTCCCTTTATCCAAAGCTAACATCATCATCCGCATATGATCAACTCAAATCCACCAACAACACCTCCTCGCTTGATTCAACTAATCTCCCCACGAGAACTTTCTCATTCTCGGAATGCAGGACTCGGCCAAAATAGCACTTTCGGAACCACGACCGCAAATCAACAATAAACCTCAACCCACTTTAATTCTTTCCTCTTCTTCATCTCAATCACCAATGGACCCAAGCCTCAATTCCTTTGAGCTTCAACATCGAATCGAAACCCATTCCTTAATCTTCATAGCCATCAATGAATCAGTAGCAAAGCAAACCCTAGTTCCTGAAATTCATCTCTGATTCCTCCTCTCTGAGCTTCAATTCCCTCATCGAATCCATCAATTTCAATAGAAACATCACCATCTTCTCACTCTGATCTTTCTCCTCTCGGTTTCTCGATCTCGATCTCGATTAGCGTGTTATTCTTTAATTCGGTGGAAATGAAATGGGAATGAATTGAGAAAGAAAACGATAAGGGTAATAGTTCTGGGGTGGATTTAGACACACCCCCAGACTCAGATATGGGCCATCCTAAATTAGCAACCCCTTAACCTTAGCTAGGCTCTCAATAATACTTCCCTTTTAACCAAATCTGGCTACCCCTTAACATGTGGCTGGGCTCCAGTTAGTGTTCGCCCATGAAACGACAATCTTGCCCTTTTCTTTCCGATTCTCATTTTGCTCATAACTCCTTCGTACGAGCTCCGAATGACTCCATTCTTTCGCCATTGTCTTCGTCTTTTCGTCCTCTTCGAGATGATGAGCAGAAATCTTGGATTTGAGCGAGTTCCACTGGGTCTTTGGCCCAAATGACTCCATTGCACCTAATAAACTCAAAAGCACACATAAGATACATAATTTACAAGAAAACTCGCAAAGAAAGCATAAATACTAGATATTAAATACGGTGTATTCTACACCTATCACAAATCTAGCAACATTTGTATGATTAACCTGTTTATCTTGAAAAACATTATTGCACATTTCCTTCCATATGCACCAAGCAGTAGTGAAAACATGACAGATTTGTTCTGGGCTATACTTACCAACCAACCATTTCCTAATCCAATCAGAAATGGATATGTTAGTCCCATAATCACACAGTACTAAATTTCCATAAGCGACATTAGCCCATACAGATATAGAAAATCTTCAATGAAGAATGATATGCTATGTCGATTCATGCTGAATGTCATTACACATGCTGCAGTAAGTGTTTTGATTAGGACGATAGAATGCAAGCCTACATTTAGATGGGAGAATATCTTCAAAACATTTCCATATGAATATTTGAAACTTATGCAAAGCTGTTGTACTCCATAACTTCTTATAAAAATGAGTAAGTTTCTTGTGTAAATGGAATTATTAGAGTCACTAGTAATTTCCTGCAGGCAGACTTAACAAGAAGAGTGCCATTCCTAGTATAAGGCCAAATTAGTCTATCTTGACCTGAAAGGGGAATTCTAGTTCTCATGATTTTTGGCAGTTATCACTAGTGAAATAAGATTCTACCAAATTTATATTCCAACTGTTATTGGTTTGATCAATGAACTGAGCTACAGAGTAATTGGGGTTAGGATAATAGATGCACAATGGAGATGAAGCATTGCAAATCCAATTGTCGTTGAAAGCACCAATCTGTTCACCAGTTCTAACCTCCCAAGTAGAATGTTTTTTAAGAATCTCTAAGCCTGCGCAGATGCTAGTCCAGACCCAATAAGGGTTACTGGTTTTTTTGTAATGCAAGGTATGGCAATTACTAAAGTATTTACACTTTAGAATGATTGCCCAAAGCTCAGTGGAAGAGTGAATGAGGTTCCAAGCAGTTTTGGTTAAAAGATCTACATTCATTTGTTTAAGCTTCCTAAAACCCATACCACCTTGAGACTTATGGGTGCAGATTCTTCCCCAGCCTCTAATGTATATGCCTCCATGAGAACTCTTGCCCCACTAGAAATCTCTCTGGGAG
This sequence comes from Papaver armeniacum, assembly GCA_023531295.1. Taxonomy (NCBI): domain Eukaryota; kingdom Viridiplantae; phylum Streptophyta; class Magnoliopsida; order Ranunculales; family Papaveraceae; genus Papaver; species Papaver armeniacum. The sequence goes on from JAJJWW010013639.1 coordinate 135,097, forward strand.
TTTTCCATTTTTTGGACGGTGGTGTCAGGAAGGAGAAAAGAGTTTATTGTGTAAGTAGGAGTTCAATTAAGGACATGGTTAACTAAGATGGATCTTCCAGCTTGATTAAGATGGATTCCTTTCCATTTAGCTAGCCGTTTATCAAACTGATCCACTAGAGGAGCACAAGTCTCAACTCGATCGGTAGTGGAAAAGAGGAATACCAAGGTATTTCTCGCTCGTTCTAACTTTCCTAACTTTTGAGTGCTCTGATGAGTGATACGCAATGATCAGGGTGCACGTTCTTACTAAAAAAAATAAGCTGACTTTTCAAAATTTATCATTTGTCCCGAAACCTGACTAAAATCTTTAATCAAAGACATAAGGTTATTAGCCTCAGTATGGGAAGACTTGGTAAAGATTAAACAATCGTCAGCAAATAATAGGTGAGTTATGCTAGGGGCTTCTCTAGTTACCTTAATACCATGTATTAGATGGTTAGCTTCAGCATGCATGAGGTATCTAGAGAAAGCTTCCATACAAAACATAAACAAGTACAGAGACAGCGGGTCTCCCTGTCTCAAGCCTCTAGAAAGGTTTAAAAGATTGACGGAGAGAGTTTTAGCATAACGAGAGATGGAGGTTGTACTAATGCATTGATGGATGAGAGCACACCAATGAACATAGGAACCAAATTTCTGAAGCACATTAGTGAGGAAAGACCACTCAACCCTGTCAAAAGCTTTTTACATATCGAGTTTCAATACCATAATACCAGTTTTAACTTTCTTATTTTTGTTTTTCATGGAATGAACCAGTTCATGCGCTATAATTACATTGTTCTGAATATTTCTATTTGGAACATATGCAGATTGATATGGGCTAATCAATTTACACAGCAGCGGTTTCATTCTATTCACTAAAATTTTGGAAATAATTTTATAACTGGTATTACAAAGAGAAATTGGCCTAAAATCTGTTGGGGTGGCTGGATTTTTGACCTTAGGGATAAGAGAAAGGAAAGTATGATTCATTTCTTTAAGCAAATGTTTAGAAGTAAAAAAACACTTTACTGTGTTCCAAACATCAGTTTCTACAATTTCAAGGTGTTTTTTTATAGAAACCCCGAGGGAATCCATCTGGACCAGGAGCAGTACAATATGTCATTTGCTTAATAGTATCTCTCACTTCTTGCAAAGTAACATGACTCAAAAGTTTGTCATTGTCCTATGTTGTTACGCAAGAATAAATACAGTTGAGAATAACATTATCTTGATAAGGATTAGAAGTAGTACTACTAATGGATTTAAAATTAGATGTTAGTAAGTCTTCAAGGGCTTTCCTATCCTCATACCAGCTACCATCATTCATTTTCAAAGGAATAATATGATTGAAATGCTTTCTTCTATTCACCCGGGAATGATAAAAGCTAGTATTTCTATCATAACTTCTTATGTAATCAATTATAGACTTTTGTGCATAAAAATCCTCTTGCACTTTTTGCCAATGTTCTAAGTCTGTCTCAACTAGCCTGATGGCTTCCATATTATGTGTATTATTGTTTCTACTAGACAGGGTTTGGAGTTTATTTTAAAGATTTCTCACTTTAGGGTCAATGTTACCAAAGTGATGAATATTCCAGTCTTTAAGACCATATTTGGCATATCTAAATCTATTAACAAGTTGGTAAGGGGAAGAACCTCTAATACTGCGGTTAAAAGAGTTTCTGATGACCTCATGTGAAGAAGTATCACTAAACCAACATTTGTAGTATCTGTAGGGCTTCTTTCCTTGGTGAGACTGAGGATTAGTTACCAAGAGAATTGCAGAATGGTCAGAGCAAACTGTCTCAATGTAAAACAACTTTGCACTAGAGTAGTGGGTTAACCACTGACCATTGACAAGAGCCCTATCAAGCCTAGCTTGAATATTATCATCACCTATTTGCCTATTGGACCAAGTGAACTGAGAACCAATATACCCCAGATCAATGGCATCAAAAATTGATTGGATAACTGGTAATTCAGAAGTTGTGGGGTTGGTAAAGGTAGACCTCTCATAATCATGCATAGTAATATTCAAATCCCCATTAAGAACCCATGGGAGATTAGCCCTGGTTCCTATTTCACTGATATAATTCCATTTTTGCAATCTTTCTTCATGATATATAGAACCATAAAGAAATGTTGCAAGGAACTCTGGTTTACTTGGATCTGCTGATATGATGATGTTTATCATTTTATCAGTATTTTGAACAATTTCAAGATGAAAACCAGTTTTCCATAAGAGTGCAATACCTCCTGAAAGTTCAATTGAGGGAAATATCCAACTATTAGGATACCTGAACCTTCTGAGGTATTGACTCATTCACTAGTGTCATTCTTAGTTTCACATAAAAAATAACATCTAGATTTTGGCTCCTAATAGTATTGCAAAGAGAAGTTCTAGTAGTAGGGTTGCCAAATCCCAGGCAGTTCCAGGACAATATTCTCATATTGTAATAATGAGAATAATATCTAGGCCGGATTGCTTTGAAGATGATATACTAAAAGCTTATAATTGACACTGTTGTGACTATTAAAAATGGAATGTCTATAGATACCAGAAGAACAGATGATGCAAATACAATGATCAATCACACCAAAACTAAGAACACTTTGAATACTACCTAGATGGGAATCACAGAACAATTCAATTTGAACAATTTGAATAAGATTACTAATTTGGAATTGCACAGTTAAATTAGAATGGAAATCTGAAATCTTATAAGAATTAATAGAAACCCTAATCTTGTATCTAAACCCAAGACAAGTTATAATTATAAACAGACAATAAAGGGTTTTGTTTTGATTTTACGAAGATTGAGAACTAAAGATTGAGAACTGACTTGATTAGCAGTACTCATGTGATTTCCAATAGCTGGGAGATTGATTCCATTTGGTCCTCCTCCTCCATTTTCAGCATCCTCCATGTTCAAATCACCATCAACAGAAGTTACAGCATGAATCTCTGTGTTACCATCTCTACTATCATTAGGGTTTGCCGGGTGATTTTGGTTAGGGATTTGGGAACTGGTTTGAGGTAAGTTTTCTAGGATGACATAATTATCTTCTATACCCTCATCTCTGCTTCTTTTGTATTTCCTAAAATCCGGTTCAGTTTCTTCACCGCTTGGCCCATCCTCAATAAGCCCATTATGCCCATCACTCATTTCTGCGCTGTTATTCCTAAGCATTGCCTCCACCTTATGAGCATCCGAGCATAGTATTCTTCAAGCTAGCATTATCGGTCATACGAAATATGAAAAGATCCCAAGCACGTTCCTCACACATCTCTGCATTATGGCCTATCACATAACAATCAGAGCAAATGCTTCTCGGTTGTTTTTCAAAGTGGTACTTCACCCATACCTTTTGCTTAGCTGCATTCCAAAGCCAGTTACCTCTTTTAAGAGGTTTGCTCAAGTTCACTTCTATTTTTGCGCGACACATCTACCTCTAATATTGTATCCTCTTTTACCTTCCTCAGCGATTATTCTTCCCATATCTTGACAGAGTTTTTTTGATAATGCCGTCATCCAGATGTTCAAGATATAGGCCAGTAATCAAAACCTTAAACACTTGATACGTGAACACATAATCATCCAAAGGAGTTGAAGAGACATATTTTTGGAGAACTAGAAGGTGATCATTGATGTTCCATGGAGCCTTTTCAATAACTGATTCCATATCCTCAGAGTTCTTGAATTTAAACACGTAAAGGTTACGTCCCATGGTATTTATTTCCACTTTTTTTCTTCTCCATATGATTTTGACTTCTTTATTCACAGCATCTGTATCCATCTCATCCTTTGAAATGATTTTCCTGATAAGACTTTTATGCCATTGTGTAGCTGCAACATCTATTTCAGCAACAGAAATGAGACTTCCTCTCATGGTGTTTGGATTCTCAACCCCTAAGTTTGTATCCCTCATTCTTCTGGAAAGAGCCGCAAGCTGCAGTCTTGAACTTTGAGACATTTTCCTTTTTTTGGGAATACAATTATGATGCATAAACCCTAGATTTGTGGTTTTAGTTTTATAGGGATAATTAGGGTTTGGGGATATACTCTCATGACAGAAATAACCAAAATTATCGAGATTTTCATGACCAAGAACATGAGTTGTATATTGATTTTCTAGAGAGATATTAGGCTTTAATTTAGGTAAGTGGAATTAAAAATATTGAATGACTACAAAGAGGAAATAACATGGATCATGATACGTATTTCTACTTACCTACTCAAGGTGAATTTTTTAATGAAATGTAACCGGTTTCAATCAATATTAATTTAAAAAGATAGTTTCCATTAATCTAAAAACAAAATTACATTTCAAATTTCAACTAAAAGAAAACATTTTAACTACTCATTTCTTGTCCGTTTCTCCCGACCAAAGATCCAATTGCTCGCATTTTCTGGATCCATAGAGTTGTTCAACAAACTAGTTAAGGTGCCTATTTGAGACCGATGGTGGTTGAGTCTCACTAATCACCATAACCTTGATAAGCAATGGGAGTGGTGGTATGGGAATATTATACAACTTGAAATGGGATTGATATTGTTATCGGAACGGTTGAAATGCTGATGAGGCTCGAGGCAATTGGGTATACAAGATTCATTTGCCTAACTACTTCCATGTTCACACACCACCACCGGAGTCAAGATGTCTTCATTGGCAAATGACTAAACATACGTGTAGGAGTTGTATCCATGCCAATGTTTTCTTCAACACCATGTACTCGCTTGACTTTCTAACACCATGTTTGGAGTTGAACTTTCTCGGTACCTCCATCCAACGCGACGACCCCTCAATCTTCTTCCACCACTTTGCCGACTTCCACCACTTTGATGACTTCCACCACCTTGCTGACTTCCACCACTTTGCCGACCCGACGACTTTTCGGCTCACTAGTCTCCACTTCCACTAGACTCAATCCTCCACCAGATCCAAAACCGGGACTCAATCCTCTACCACCCAACACCGAGACTCATGTCATACATCATGCTTTCCCTTAATCTTTGCATCTGCTCCAAGTGCATATTCCAAATCCTCAACAAGAGCATCATAATTTGCAGACGGGGTTCCGATACTCCAACTCGTAGCATTGACCCCGAGGTATGGATAAGTCCGAGTAGGCACTAGAAACAATTGGATAAGTAACAATCTCTCCGGATGTGCCGGGATATAGTCTTTACTTCCCAAGAAAATGGTGGCATGTAAGGACGGGATGAACTTGAGAAGGATATGCAAATACGCCACCCGTCTCGTGGAGGTTGGAAGGAAGAAATTCATCGTCAAGTGGCAACCTACCTAAAGCCGGGGAAATCCATCCGACCCAAACCACGGTTGCATGGAAATATTTATTTGAAAAATAGTATTAAACCAAGATAGGTACTCATTTCGTCCATCGGGTTCTCGATCAATGCATTAGCCAATGATGACCTTCTCTTATCAATTTGAAGTAATCGTTCACAAAACATCTCAGATCGGGATAAGGGCCGACAAATATCACCGATCTCCTTGCAAATGTAATAGCTGTCTTTCACCATAATAACAAAACACCCTTCTCGAAATAAATGGCCGTATAACACCATCCTTTAAGGCTTAACTCTACCATTGTTCGACCTAGTTTTTCTTGAACTCGTGTACCGCTTCATATGGCCGTGAGATAAGGTTATGGCTTGTTCTACTCAACCGCCGAATCTTATGAACAATAGCAAGATGTTGACCATCTTCAACTGCCATGTGTCTCAATTTCTAATCATACTTTCGTATGATCTGAAATACATTCCGTATAATTCTTAGGACAAGGTTCAAACACCTTTAAATATGTATACCACCAACATCAAAATACATTCAAGCAGGTTAATAACTTTTCCATATAAAAATGACAAATAAATACATAATGTGAAAAAGATTGGTTCTTACCCCTAACTCCCTAAAGCATTAAAACTATCTTTATCACACGTCGAATTATCACTTAGGCAATGTAAATCTCTCGATAAAATCGCAGTCCCCCAATCATATGTTGGTGCTTGCTCTAAATCTTCTAATGCTTCGAAACCCACTAACACTACCGAGCTGCATTTGGAAACAGACATTGGCCCAAAGGTCCACAATACAAACAGACGTTCTAGCTCCTCAAAATGGTCTAGGATCAAATATTGATTACCAAATTTCTTCCCTATTTTCATTCATTCTTACAAAGCATAACGCCTGGAAAAAACTTTTCAACCCTGTATACCTTCAACCCATACGCTTTTAATTGTCTATCATCGAGGATTTCCTCCTAATTCATTTGAGTATAAAGAAAGTCTTTCTTTCCATCTATCTTCTCGATACCCACTTTAGTCTATTAAATGGAATTGTCCCTTGGCATGGAATTCCTAAGCAAACGTATAAATCTATCTATGTAACTCCTATTAACATAATTATTCATAATTAGAATTTGTTGATTTTTATGAAACAAAACACATAATCTAAAATTAAATAACTAGAAAAGACCGACTTACCGCATTCAAAGTCCTTGAAAAAGAACGTGTTTGTAGTCTTCCACCATCGCTCTAATATAACTTGGAACACCTTGAGTCCTGTTTCTAGGTTGTATTTGATATAGATGTCGCCAAGGATATCTTCTCACTCTCTCTTGAACAGCACCAGAAGTAATTCAAAAATTTATTTAACCACCATCCACCTTTAGATGTATGGCGTTACATCGCCTCATTATCGAAAGGTGATTGTAGAATACACCTTCACCTGGCTACTAGTCTAACATTATTAAACTCATAATTTGTATCCACAACAAAACTTACTCCACTGCCCGGGGTACTAGTAGATGCTTTCCTTTTTGTTTCTTTTTTCTCCATATCTCCGTTTAAGATAATCGTTTCTAACAAAAGTTTAAAGAAAATCAAAGGGTTTTCGTAAGGTTTTCGTGGTTAAGAATCGAGAAGAGTTTAGAAGAGGTGGGAGCATAGTTGCGTATTTATAGGCGCGTAAATCGAACGGTGGTTTACATTGATTATATCGACAAAATGATATAGTGGATTGATGAGCATGACAACATCGCCAGCGATAAAGACTCCTGACTGGGCGATATTGTCAATATCACTCGCTAGGGATCTGATCGTCAACTGTTTCCCCATAGTGGAAAGCAAATGGTTTGCATGCACCCGGCACAAACACCATTTTTTTTTTTTGGCATGTGCATGGAAGAGGCCTAATGAAAGAAAGATTTATAAAAGAGTAGTTATACATATACAACTCCAAAACAACTCTAAAACAATATACCCCAATGAAGGGTGATGACGATAAGGATGGAAGCAAAGAGGTCCCTTAATCAAATAGCAAACCAAAAAGAACGTGAGTAGTTGTTTGGAGTTGTTTTTTTTTGTTGTCCATAAAGAATTTTTTGTTTATAAAAAAGAAGTGTGGAATGTAGGGGCATGTCTACTAGAGGTGTGATTAAACTAGGAAAAAAAGAAAGCAGAAAAAATAGAGAATACATGAAGATTGTTTCCTAATTGCACAACACGTAATTTGAGAAGTTCAAGTGAACTCTGTGGTTTCAGCAATTACGCCTACAATGTTGGTAATCGAAGATTTGACCTCATAGATAAGATCGTCATCAGCTTTTGGAAAAGATAGTTCTCTTCAAATCTTCTACAATTTCATTCTTTCCAAATCGGTTAACAATCGCTGTAGTGGATTAATTCCATATGTAATTACCCCAATGTGTGAGAATTGATGTGAATTCCAAGACGCGCCAAAGTCTCCATTGATCCCGAACACCCAACTCGATCCGAACTTGGTGTTAAATTACACCAAATCTTATGTTTATTTTACAATGCAGAAAAGATGGTCTTGTGATTCCTCCGCTCCACCACACAAAGCGCAATTGCTTCAAGGTTCATATTTTCTCTTTAAAGAATATCAATCGTGTTCAATTTCCCATGCATCAAGCTACTCACATCAGAAACAAATTTTGAGGAACTCGTCACAAATGAACAAGGGAAGGAAAGTTAGATAAGTCATGTTCCGCCACCAACGCGGGAATACGTAGATTTTTACAAAGAACACTTCGTGGATTCAATTTCCACCTCTCCTTATGTCCATTGTGCCATCACGAACATGGGGTATGTCTCCAATGGCGAGACTGAGAACATCATAATCTTGAGCTTCATCATTAGTAAGCACGCCGCTGAAGTCGAACTTCCAGATTGCCGCCATCGTAAATCATATCTACAATGTGTGAATTTTTGTTCCTGGACAAGTCGAATGAGTTAGGAAAGGAAGAAGCTAAAGGTCGTCGTCCTACACCAAAGAATCATACTGTAAAGTAATGGATGTTCTGAATGGATAAATAAAGTCGAAGTTCTCGCTAATAAGACCACAGTGAATCGACAATAGCCCGCCAACAAGACACTCCATGAGTTTGTTTAACTTTACCCGTATCCAATAGGAGTATTCATTTCCATACTTATCCTCTATGATCTTGTACCAAAGCGTATTCTTTTCCACTCCATAACGCCAACACCATTTAGCTAACATTCCTAAATTCATAAGCTTAAGGTTGCATACACCCGCACCACCTCTTTCTTTTGTTGCATGCACTATATCCCAGATTGACCAAATGGGAAGTTTTCGCACCTTCTTTATATTCCCATAAAAATTCCACATTTTCTTTTCCTTAATCTTAATAACTGAGGTACGGGCCTTAAAAAGAGAAAAAATAAAGTTGGAAGGGAAGATGTAATACACTAAGAGATCTAGCTTACCCCCTTTGATAATGAACATTCCTACATAATTAACAAATTTTTAGTTTGTTCATTTTGTTCCGCTAGGACTTAACAAACATGAAAACTAGATGGACAAATCAATAAATTTGAGGTTTGTTCACCGAGGCTAAATAAGCAAAACGCTGACGTGCGATGTTTGAACACCCTAACATTTTCTCTCTCCAAATCTCGGTAATTATATTTAGGATTCATTTTTTTTTAAAGAATTAAATAAATTAATCAATACAAAGAGGGTCTAACAAAAAACTGGAAGAGATCCTAGAATATCATATGACCAATCACCAAGTGGCCTGGTGGTTGGCATGCTCCTCCCACCGTGGAGGTCAGGGGTTCGACCCTGTAATTGCCAAAAAAATCCACCAAATTTAAGGAGTTTGATATACTTAGGGTATAAAAAGAAAAAAAAAAAAAAACTAGAATATCAGATTTATTCATTTTATTAGTTAAATAATCAGCGAGACCCAACTCTTATTAGGTTTTATTAATAAAAATCACTAATGGGACCCTAAAATACAGATTTGTTCATTTGGTTTTTGGTATCCATAGTGCAAGAATATGTTTATTCATCCACGTGGCACAACAAAAATAAAATAATAAGAGCTGTTCCAATAGACTCAACAAATTTGTAGTTTGTTCATTTTGTTCCCACTATGGACTTAACAAACATGAAAAACGGATTGACAAATCAATAAATTTGAGGGTTTGTTCACTGAGGCGGCTGAAGCAAAAACGCTGGCGTGTGATGTTTGACCGCCCCTAAAATTTTCTCTATCCAAATCCCCGTTATTATATTTAGGATATTTTTTATTTTTTTAAAAAATAAATAAATAAATTAATCAATACAAAGAGGGTCTAACAAAAAACTGGAAGACATCCTAGAATACCAGGTGGCCAATCACCAGGTGGCCTGGTGGTTGGCATGCTCCCTCCCATTGTGGGATGTAGGGGTTCATTTTTGCCAGATTGTATGGAGGCTTTGGGAAAGCATTCTGTTAAATGGCCATCATGAACAGATAAAGCTTGAGACGTGTCAAAACAGGCAAAGTGAGAAGAGGAGAAACAAAGAGCAAGAGGAAGAGGCAAAGGAGAAAGTAGGGAGTCCCACATTGATATTTGTTTGTGTCACCACGGTTTTTAGTGGAGTTTAAAATGGCGGTTTGGCATGAATTTTTGTTTTATAACCGACTCATTTTCGCATAAATTGAAACACTTTTTTTTTTTTTTTTTATATGAACAATCGACCACACTTCATTCAATCCAAAATGGTGATTACATGATTATTTATAAGAAAGAGAACATCAAAATACAAGAAAATTAAAACCCAAATACAAATAAAGATACCAATTACATGTAATTCCCAAGAGAAAGAGCAAAATACCGCAAAGGTACCCAATTTTTGTGAAAAGTAGAGTAGAAAAGATGGTATAATCCGAATCAACCGACCATTTTGAATGTTTGTCTTCCGTAACAAAAGATGCTCCAAAAGAAAGGAGTGCTTAGCCCTAACTATATATGAACGAAAATCCCTGGATGCCTTAAATCCCTTTGTTGAAGATGAACTCAAAGCGATGCTGCCGTGTTGAATCGTCGATATTCTCAAATCTAAATAACAAGCCATGAAGCAACCAACAAATATCAACAAATCACCATCAAAGTAAAGAAATAATCGCTCTCAAAGCAAGAAAAATATCGCCCAAAAAGCGAAGGTGAAGAAATGTGTCAAAAGACACCATAAATTAAAAACAACATCTTATTCAATTAGAAAATCTACAAAAAAAAAAATAAAAAATAAAAATATCTCTTGCTCGTGCATCCTGGGTCCATTTGGACCAAATCTGAGCAAGAAATATGAAAAGACTCTAGGTTTTTTTTAGAAGGGAAGAGAAAAGAAAAAAGAAAGAGAAAAAAATAAAATTGTAACACTAACAAATATTTTGGTTTTTGTATAAAGTTATTGGAGTAAGAATAAGAAAGAAAGGAAATGGAAAGGTAAACTTTTCAATAACTGAGAAGGGGGAGAACCCCATTACATAGGTATTCTATTTATACAAGAGTAAAGGTAAAACCCTTGTATAGTAATGGACTCAAGACATCCACAGCGCCATAGGCCCTATAACACTCCCCTTGTGCGGTTCAAAAACGAAACTTCAAATGTGTTGCCTCATTAAAACCTTTGACAAGGAAAAACCAAAGGGGGACAAAAACTTGACGAGGGAAAGAGTACAACGTGTTGAGTCATAGCAAAGTTGATTCATAACGCTGGCCATTTCTCTTCTAAAATCCTAAAATATAAAACCTTGTGGGAAAAGATAATCTCAACCTGAGAGTCATAAACCCAGTGTTGGTGTTGTCTCATTAAAAACCTTTCCGAGTAAAAACCCATTGGCACAAAAATAAAAAACTCTATGAAGGGAAAAAGAGTTCAACAAACAACGCTCCCCGATGTCGACATCATATCATTAGATACTCCCCCTGATGTCGCCATCTCCCCCTGATTGCAATCAAGGGAGTTCGGACAATTTCCTTAGTCCAATACTCTTTATGTGCTTTTCAAATAAGGACTTAGGAAGTGACTTAGTAAATAAGTCTGCCACATTCTCATCAGACGGTACTTTATTGTCTTGAATGTTTAAGAGGCACTGTTGTTGCTGATTGTAAAAGAACTTTGGTGAAATATGTTTCGTATTATCACCATTGATATATCCTTGCTTCATTTGTTCGACAGTTGCATTATCTTCATAAATGCATGTTGGTTCTTCACAAATAGAATTCAAACCACTAGTCCCTCGAATATGTGTAATGATAGACCATAACCATATACACTCACGAACCGCTTCATGTAGGGAAATGATCTCCGAGTGGTTCGTGGAGGTATCTACAAGAGTTTGCTTGGCCGATCTCCGTGGATATTGTCAGGTTCCCTATGGTGAATACATAACCGCTTGGGATCGAGCTTTATGTGGGTCCAGAGGTACCCAAAGATCAAGAAAAACCAACCAAAAAATAATTTGGGGTTTCAAACAGTGGGTTGCTTTTAGCAATCCTCCTTTCGTCCTCATAGGGATAAAATAGACCCATGTCAATGGTTCCTTTAAGGTATATGAATACATTCTTTATACCATTCCAATGACGCGGTTGGCGCCGAGCTATATCTAGCTAACAAGTTCATCGAGAATGATATATCGTCGAGTACATTGCGCTTGGTACAACAATGCGCCTATTGCACTTAGGTAGGGAATTTCAGCTCCCAATACCTCTTTTCGCCCGTCTTCCTTCTACGAAAATGGATCCTTTTGTACATCTAAACTTCGACTAATCATGGGAGTGCTAGCAGGATGCACCTTGTCCATATTGAATTGCCTCGAGTATCTTATGGACATATGCAGACCAGGGTGGATTAGTATTCCATGTGTGCTCCGGTGTTCTATCTCAAGTCCTAGACAAAACCGGTTTTCCCAAGATCTTTCATCTCAAATTCGATTTCGTAGTTTTTGTTTCTCTTATTTCATCAAGAGTACCTATTATGTTCATATCATCAACATAAACAAAGCTATAATTGCAAATATGGAACTCGCTTTTTTTTTTATAAATACGCAGGGGCGAATCATTATTTGTATATCCCTTTCTAATCAAATAATCACTTAGACGGGTATACCACATCCGTCCTGATTGCTTTAATCAGAAAAGTGAGTGTTTCAACTTAATCGAAAACGCACTCCGTGGTTTAGAGTTACTTGATTCGGGTACGGGAAGGCCATCTGCACTTTCATGTATATCTCTCAATCTAGATCCCCATAGAGATATGATGTAACCACATCCATAAGCCGCATTTCAAGTCTTTCAAACTACCAAGCTAACTAAGTAGCGGAACATTATGACGTCCATTACGGAGAGTATGTTTCCTCATAATCATTCCCTGTATGCCAGGAGAAACCTTGCGCCACAAGGCGAGCCTTATACCTCAAGACTTTTCTTCTCATTACGCTTTCGAAAAATACCCATTTATGTCCCATGGGCTTTACACTTAGTGGGGTTAGCAAGACCGCACCAAATACCCGTCTCTTTGCCAAAGGAATTTAATTCTTCCCCGGATTGCAACTTCGCATTTAGGCCCGTTTTTCTTGACATTCCGCAATAGAGCGTGGTTCGATGTCATCGTGCTCAATGATCCCTTGAGCAACAAAGGTATGCAAATGCATCATCAATATGCGATGAGGATCTTTTCATCAACATGTATGCACTCTCATAATCCATAGAGATTTCTTTGTTCTCTGAATCATTTCAAACACGGAAAGTCCTCCAGTATTGATTCATGGATATAACTATAAGCAGAGACAATTTCATGAGAGGGATTATCAGTATTGATGATAAAATGGATCTAAGCCAGCCTTTACTCACTATTTTCTTCCTTGGGTGAGTATCCATCGAACCAGTGGTCTTCCCCTTTCCTTTGGGGGGCCACGGCCTCCTACACTTCCACCAAGTGTAGGTTTTACACCTCTATATAGGTGCCTTTTCCCGTATTAGGGATTTCCAACCTGGTGCACGTTTTGCAAACGGTATGTATGATCTCGTCACTTTAGCAATATCAAGAATGCATCGTGCATTGAGTTTGCCACATTCCAAGATCAATAATTCTTTTCACTTCACTTTCACATTGTGAGGTATGGGATCAAGATGAGACAAAGTGGGAACACATCACGACAATTCCGCTGCTCCCTTAGGAAACCTTTTTTCCATACCTCCCTAACGATGGGAAGTTGTTGTTTGTACCTGCACTTTTTCCGTGCACTAAATACGATGATTTTGGTGTTTATGAAGAAAACATGGTTAAAAACATGAAATAGCATAAAGATGAGAAACTCCAATTTTACGTGGTTCTAAGCAAGTATTGCCTACATCCACTTTACGAATCCCCTCGGGAGTGATGTTTCTATTCATATCGTAATTACAATGTATTGTTTTTTCCTATTGGGTACCCTCATTTCATTTCTTCCTCACTATTTATCTCATTGTATACACAATTTCAATATAACTTAAATGGCACTAACTCGCTTATTTATGCCTCTCCTCTTCAATTCCGCATGAAACCGCCGAAATTATTGTTGCATGTATGAAACTGTAGAATAAATATATTGCATGGCTCCATCTTAAATTCTCGCATGATATGCCGGAATTAACTCGCATGCCTCCATCTTCAATTCCCGCATGAAAATGTTTGCATGCTTCTTTGAATAAATTCCCGCATGAATGATGGTCATGAGATTGGTGGACACTGGCGGTGGAATAGCCGACCGCATGGGTGAGATCGGCCGGGCAAAGACATCCGGGCAAAGATGGCCAGAAACCTGGATGGCAAGGAGGCAGAACTTGGCTGGAATCGCTGGCAGTATGGATGAGTATTTGGTCGGGAGGTGCGACGAGCAACTCCGACTTTGACAAATGACCAACCGTTGAATTTGACTTGACCGCTTATCAAGTCATTGTAATACCGGCAACGGGTGCCGGGCTGCTTCTGGCCGATCGGTTAGAGGGCTTGGATGAGGGCCAAAAAGATGATTCAAGTCTAACCGGGCCCATTATGTGGCATTTTTAGTTACGGTACAAACATCTCCCCTCTTAACCTCCAACTTGTTGGGGCAGATATTTTCGTTTTCCTTAGTCAATGACAAAACTCGCCCAAGTGTGGATTATTGATGTCGAGGCGATTGGCAACCTTCCCGTCGTATGCGTATATTGACTTCTCAAGACGCCCCCGAGAGTAAATTTCGTCGCTAAAGTGTAAAGAAAACCGTCTTCGTTGAGTATGGAAATTAATCAAGTCGCCCCCAAGTGAGGCTATCAGGTTCGGCGGGGAAACAGCTGAGTATGAACCACTGCTCTATGCAAACGGGACCAAGGCTGAATCGTCAGTAACTAAGCGTGATGCTTGAGTGGAGTGGTGTTGTGAGAGCGATAACTCGATGTAAAATTGAACCGTGGTAGTTGCGTTGGGACTTGTCTCGCGATGGCTACAAAAACCGTCTTCTGGCGAATGAGCAAAACTTGGTAGTAACAACATTGAGCAAAAATGGTTTTATGTTAGCTCTTCAATCACCGGGCCTCACAGCATAAAACGAGTAAACCAGATTGGAAGAACTACGATCACCGACCGCATGATTTGCGAACATAGCCGGGAACCGCAGAGGTTTTATCACTGGAATGCGCAGCCGACGAGCAAGATCGCACTACAAAGAACAATGGCCACCGGATTGCGTGGAACCGCAACATAGCAGACTGGCAACAACTTCGATCACTGGATGGGCAAGAAAGATCGAGGATTACAGTTGATAGACACATTTATGTGTCTAAGTTGTCCTCAATTTGTGCTTATTATGGTGTTTTGTGTGTTTGTAGGTATTTTTGGGAAATAAACATTTTTGGAAAAATCGGCTCGAAAAACTATGCAGAGCACCCCTGAGGACATGTGGTATACTGACTCTCATTTCTGTTAAGGGCACCTCAATTACTAAGGGGCACCTAAGTACACCCTTAAGGAAGTTTATTCGCACCCCATCGCTGTAGGGGGAGTTCATCTTCAACATTTCAAATAGTCGTTTTTTCATGGGGAAAACAACTCGCCCGGCGCATTTAGGGTTGACAATTTAAGCTTGTTTCTGGAGACTAAAGGGATAGAATTGATTGGGTACTTTCTATGGGCTAGACAGGATGGTAGAGGTGTTGGTTTTGATCCGCTTACTGAATTTCCGCGAGAAAAAAACAGGCAACACATACACCTGAGGAGATATTCATTTAGATTGCGCGAGCAATAGAGGTATTTGCACATATCTGGAAGACCCTAAAACTATCTGGAGTGTGAAGGAGTTAAATATGGCAATTTGGCAGCTTTAGATCGCGTGGAGAAATCAAAATCGAGATTATTTCCTAAAACAGCCGCGAGGAATAATGCCGAGTAATGAAGAATTATATGAAGTTATGGCGAGATATTTCGGGCCGTTGGGTTATATATAGTTGCTGTATATCAAAGAAGGGATATTGAGAGTTTGGGAGAGATTAGAACACCACGTGCAGCCAAAAAAAAAATCGAGTTGCGTAAAACTTCCATTGTCGCCAGAATAACACGAAGAACAAAAGACCACCGAAAGCTGTTTTTTTCTACAAAGGATAAACGACACTTAGACGAGGGTCGCAGAGCTACGCAGAATGTGCCAGTAGAGTTCATCTTTATCGCTTTTGTAGTCAAAGGTTTTGCAACAATTATAAACGTTGCAAACACCCTAGCTTTGATTATTTTCTCTCCATTTCATCATTTGTACACTTCCTTTGAGCAATAAAAATGAATTTTGAGCGTGTTTCCAACATGATGAGCTAAACCCATCCTGGGAGCGACGGAGGAAGCCATTCTTTCAAGAATTATGCCGTAATATTTACTTCATTAATTTATGCAATATTTTTATATGATTAATTGGCATTGATAAATAATGAATTAAATGATTTTAATTTATCAATGTGTTTTCTCTTGATGATGCATGCTTAGTTTTAATTTGATGCGTTATGCTTGCGACTAACATTTGATATTTTGGAAATCTGATTTTGGCAATACTTTTTAGAATCAAATCAATTGTTTAAATTGCATGATATAAATTAATTTAAAACGACATAAATATTGATGAATGGTGAAATCCTAGCTCCAAATTTCTCCATAATTTTCATAACATTTTGTATTTTGAGTTTGTTATATTTTTGCTTTTAAAAATTAAGTCTAAAATTTGCCACAAGTCTCAACGAACCTATTATTACAACATCATTAAAAATAACTATCATCACAGTTTCGCGATCACCGGATTAAGGTGAGCGACGAGCAAATCCAACGCAGAATGCGATCACCTGGACTTGTGAGTTGCGAACAGAGGGACCGCAAAGCCTTGGATCACTGGACCGCAGCGAAGAATCAGTGTGACCGCATCGCAAAGAATCGCGATCACCAATCAAGTAGAATCAAGAACATAGATGGATCGGGCTGCATACCGGACATCTGCGAAGAGACCAGCATTGCAAAGAGGGGCCGGTAATCACTGACCGGGCAGGAGCAACGTAGCAAAATCACACTGCAAGAAATGCGATCACCGACTACAGAGTGGTGAATCGAGCCGGATCACAAAGAATATCACCGGATCGGGCAGCGAAGAACGAGCAAGACCGCACCGCAGCCAATGCCAGCCGATGACCGGACTGTGAGTGACGAGCAAAACTACACCGCAGCAGCCGCGATCACCGGGAGTGTGGAGCTGCGAATGAGCCGACCGCAGTTGAAGAATGCATCGAACCGCACCGCACGCCCGCGATCACCGGGATCAGTGGAGCGATGCAGTAAAATCGCACCAGCACTGGCGCGATCACCGGACTGCAGAGTTGCGAGCATAATGATCGGGCAGCAGCCTTCGATCACCGACTGCAACAACAATGAGTGATCCGCACCGCAGTTAGCCGCGATCACTGACTACGAGTGACGAAAATCCCATGACTGGGTACAATGCGAATGTACCGGATGGCAGTGGAGTCGCGAGCATGGGATGGACCGCAGATCTTCGATCGCCTGGTCCCGGCAAGAACATCGAGCATTGGTAAAAGCCACTGCGATCAGTCGGATCGGCAGGACTGGCTTGTATCAGAGCTGATCAGTAGCAGGCCACATCACCGGTTCAGAGTGAAACATAATGAAATGAATCCAACAAGCTTTCTGATCAACTCAGCCTGCAGCTAGCCGACGAGCATAGTTAAACTGCAACATTCGCGATCAATGGAATGCAAAGAACGACGAGCAAGATCGATCACAAAGAACACGAGGGACTGGACTTAAACAGTTTAATAAACTTGTGTAACAATTATAAATAAACTAGACAAAGATGGGCCATGTCTAACTCGAGTGCAACCGATCGCACTGGCCTTGCGTCCAATCGAGTACGCACTGTAGCAAAACCTGATCACAGGCAAATATGGCCCAATCGAGCTAGAATATTTTGAACTGAGTATAATAACATAACTATAACCGCTTAACATTACCGATTGTAATAATTGCGCTCAAAATATTAGGGTGTATGCCTTCGCCTCTTAATCCCGTAACTCGTTGGAGGATTAAGAAGTTTGGGATACCCGAAATTTCGATTTTTAAGAGCGAATTCCGCATTGCAATTAGGTGCTATGTAACTCGCCCCAAGCGTTTGGAGTGTTACACAACTCGCCCAAAAGAGTTATTTTAGACCATGAGGTGTTACATATTTCGCCCAAGTGATAGTCACCACGTTGACGTGATATGCAACTCGCCCGCAGTAAGATAGTAATCGTCATGATGTCAATGTCGCACAAGGGTGCACAACTCATCGCATTTCTGCATGCATGGAATGAGGCTCGAAAGTTTTTCATGTTATCCAAATTCAAGCGCAGGGGCCAATCCCACTATTCCATATTCACATAGAATTGATATGTGCATCTCCTCATGCATTTACATGTAGATGCTCACATTGAGTGTCCCAGTGAATGGCATGCATGATTATATGAAATGACGCGAAAACATGAAAATTATATACGTACTTTTTATGGGTAAAAATCGTCCACGATTTTGTAAATCTTGGTGAGGTGAGTGAGAAACCTGGTTTAAACCCTAAACAAAATGTGTTGACGTGAGCACTTTCTAGATTCGAGAGATCAACCCAAGTCCGTCCTAAACCAATAAATGGCCATTCTGCATTTGCTTCTTGGCCACAAAGTGGAGGAGAAGGGTTGATTTGGGGAGGGAAGCAAAGAAAGGTGTTGAGACCTTAATGATTCTCGAGGAGAGTAGTGTCTCACTTGACGTAGTGTGAGTTTCTTAAGCTTAAAAGAGATGAAAGCTTTTTTGGAGAGCTTGGCAAAGTTGCCTTTTCCTGAGAGTGTTGTATTTTTCTCCCGACCGAGACTTGTTGTCCGTGAAATAGTAAGACCATTTTATACAAGTCGAGATTGAAACGTACCCTGGCCTCAAGGAAGGAAGAGAGTAAAGGGTGAAATAATGGGAGGAGGTGGTAACCAGATTATGTTTATGGTGAAAAATGTTTTCACCATTATTTTCTCATTTATTTGACCGCTTTATTCCTATTCACGTTTTCTTAATGTGAGCGGAGTATACGCCGCATGTTGTGACCGCCAAACCAAGACCCCGAAAGCATCCCCCAACAGGTTGATGTCTCGAGTGTTGGCTGCACCTTGAGTGCAAGTGGCGCTACTAGTGGCGTGTGTGGCATGTACAATGGCATGTGCGAATTCCTTTGTTGCGGGTTGCACCTTGAGTACAAGTGGCAATGCCAGCCGCTAGTGGCGTGTATGGCATGTGCGAATGCCTTTGGTGGTAGGTTGACGTTGAGTGTAAGTGGAAATGCCGAGCTGCTAGTGGCGTGTGTGGCATGTGCATGCCTTGGTGGTAGGTCGCACGGTTTCCAAGCTAGGCTACCAACGTGGTTTTGGCATGTGCCAATGGCACGTACGGCTGTTAGCCCAGGTTGCACGCCCTTGCAAGTTAG
The DNA here is from genome assembly GCA_023531295.1 of Papaver armeniacum. Lineage (NCBI taxonomy): Eukaryota > Viridiplantae > Streptophyta > Magnoliopsida > Ranunculales > Papaveraceae > Papaver > Papaver armeniacum. The sequence goes on from JAJJWW010013639.1 coordinate 154,471, forward strand.
GCTACCATTGGGTATACAGGTTTGGCATGTGTAAATGGCACACACTCCACAATTGCGGCCCGCTAGGCAACGAAGCCACCAGCCGAGCGTGTTGGCATGTGCCAATGGCATGCCCTACCATTAGGCCACGACCGGTAAGAAAAGCTACTAAGATGCGTGTCGGGCATGTGCCAATGGTGCGTGGCCATTAGGGTCACTACTAGTAAAGAAAAGCTACCAAATGATGCATGTTATGTTGGCATGTGCAGGGTCACTACCGGTAAGAAAAGCTATAGCGCGTCATTGTGGTCACGTACCGTAAGAAAGCTACAAATGGCGCGTGTTGGCATGTGCCAAGGGCTGCCATTAGGTCACTACCTGGTAAGGAAAGCTACCAAATGATGCGTGTTGGCATGTGCCAATGGCATGCGTGGCCATTAGAGTCACCACTGCAAGAAAGCTACCGACGCGTGTCGGGCATGTGCAATGGAATGCGTGGCTAATTTGGCCCAGGGTTAAATGGTTTGCAAGCCTAGGTGCGGGCGCCATTTGGCACCACAGGGCTAGGGCCAAGGTAAGGGTGCTTGCCTTGAAGGGTGACTAGGGCGTACCTAGGGCCAAGGCAAGAGCGCTGCTTATTGGGCGACTCAGCTTGGCCAGGTGACGGCATGATTTTCCATTGGCACAGAGGTGTCCGCCTAGATGGCAGTATGCTTGGGCGCGCTTTGGCGTGACACTAGCATAGCTAGGGCCAGGCAGGAGTGCGCTTGGCATGGCGCGTCGGCTTGGGCCAGGTGTGGTCATGGCTTGCCATTGGCACGGGGAGGTGCGGCTAACATGGCTGGCATGCCGTTGTTTGTGACTAGCACAGCTTAGGCTAAGGAAGAGTGCGCTGGAAAGACGCGCTAGCTTGGGCCAGGTGTGTCGGGAATGATTTGCCATTGGCACGTGAGGTGCGCTAGCATGGTCGGGCATGCTTTGGGCGCGCATGCAGGACTAGCATAGCTAGGCCAAGGCAGAGTGTGTTTGGCATGGCGCCATAGCTTGGGCCAGGTGTGACGGTATGATTTGCCATTGGCATTGCAGGTGCTGCCTAAGATGGTTGGCAAAGGTCAAAGCTGCTGGTGTGACTACATAAACAGTGGGGCTGGCGCAGAGCCGTGTTTGGTACGGCGCGCTAGCTTGGGCTACAGTGGATCCGCCATGATTTTCCATTACACGGAAAGTGCTAGCATGGTTGGCATGTCGCTGCTTGGTGACTAGCATAGATAGGGCCAAGGCATATGCATTTGGCATGGCGCGGGCATTTGGGCTAGGTGGTCAGGCATGATTTGCCATCGCACGCGAGGTGCGGCCAGTGCTGGCATGTTTTGGCGCTGCTTGCGTGACTAAAGATACCAGGGTCAAGGGCAGCAATGCTTGGCATGCATGCCGCTAGCTTGGGCTAGGTGTGGTCGCATGATTTGCCATCAAGACTGAGGTGAATTAGGTTTTGCCTGTAACCCTTGAAAAAAAAATACCTCTATTAATTATCGACTACATGTATTAAATGTTCTAATAAATGTGTCACCTATGACATTAGGTTATTTGGGGTTTTACGATTTTACCCTTTGTTTAAAAACCACCATCAACATTAAGTCCGCCGCTTAGCTGAACAGGAGCTTTGTCATGAGGTAAGCATAAGACGGTGACAAACTATCGCAGAATGTGAAAGAGAAATGAGGAGGCTTGTTTGACCTTTTTATAAATAGGATTTGGAACCTTGCCTCCGCGCTTTTGCACAACCTGAGAGGCCGCTCAATTGGGAACTTAGCATCATTGAGAGACTGAAGTCAAGCAAGACTAGAGGTTGACGCGAGTCGGGAAACCGAGCGTGTCGGGCCGGTGATAAAGTGTAATACATCCTATTTACTATCTATTGTTTATGCTTTCTTTTGCTATTTTTCTTGCAAATTATGTATTTTACGCTTTGTTTTGAGTTTTATAGCTACTTTGGAGTCGCACGGAGAAAAGAAGAACAAATCACCTAATTTTGAGCAAAAAGGGTAAAATTGTCATTTCATGGGCGATCATTATCCTGAGCCCGGTCAAGGTTAAGGGGCAACTTTATAGTACTAAGGGGTGACCACATGTGTTATAGGGCACTCAATTTGGGGTGTCCCCTAGCTCCGTAGTGGGGTATCCTTATCCATCCTACTTTTAACCCAACCCTAGTTCGCCGAGAAGATATTTCTCCTCTTCTCATTTTCACCCGAAACCAGACTTAAGACAAAGCAGCTCGCCGCCATTTCAAGAATGATGAGACGTGAACCTTAGATCGAGAGAGGAAGATGGTTTATCAAGAACACAGAGAAGAAATCGATGATGAGTTCAAGCCAGGGTTCTTCAGTTGAATATGATGAATCCAAGTCTAATGAGTCATGGTCTCTCTGTGGTCATGAGACAAAGAAGAAATTAGGGTTGATTTTAGTCTCAGACAGACAAGAAATCGAGGATGGCGAGTACGCTAATGTGGGTTAAGATGGTGGTGTCAAGCATTATGAATTGATAATGGATAAACAAGCATTGATTCGGATTGAGAATTGGAAATGGATTTGAAATGATGGTGTTATGAGGAAGATGTCGCCGAGAAACGGGTTTGCCAAAGAAACCGAGTTCTCCGTGTTGCCTGGAGACGATTACAAAGTGGCGAAGTGATGATTTTCATGGGTTTTGTCCTTGGAATGATGAAACCAAATGAAGCAGTAGATGGGTTTTGGTGTTGTTGGTAGCCATGTTTGAAGAAATGGAATGGAAGGTGTTGAAGCCGAAGGTTTCAAATGGGTAAACCGAGTTTCAAGGCGAAAGTTGCTTCCATATGGAATTATGGAATGGTGTTCGAATTGTTGGATGAATGTGTAGGATTGTCACAGGAAGAAGGAAACTACCCGGAATTGGCCCGAGAAATGCTAAAGAAACAAAACTCCTACTGGTTTTCTGCACCGGCGAGTCAACTCTGTTGATGGTCATCCAACTCAACCTGGCTTAGACTTAGCTTAGCCGAGTAAGATGCCGACTCTGGTTTAGTCACCATTTGCCTTAACCGCTGGACTGACTGTTTGACCCTTTTGACTGTTAGTCCTAACGGTGGACTCGATTTGAATATTTACGTCGAATATACCTATGACGGCGAAGAATTCAGGTGACCGATTTGCTGACTATTCCGCCGGATTCCGCCATAATACCGATTTCCTACGATCAAAATTATCGATTTTTGTATGGATTCTTCTCATGGGTGTGAAGACTTGGGCTTGAATTGATGGAGAATTTGGCTCAAATTTGAAAGAGAAGATGGAAGATGAGAAAGACTTGAATTTGGAAATTGGAATTGCTAAAGGAAAAGGATTTATCTCCTGAAGATTAGGAGAATATCAAGCCTATAACAGAGAAGTTTTACACATATCTTTTACACACACCCTCTACACACACAACACTTGTGTTTTTGCTTTCAATCTTCTTTTCTTAATTATTTGTGTGAACTTGAAAATTCTCCTTTTAATTATTATTTGTGTGAATTTCAAAACATGAGTAGCTAATTTTATTATTGATTGAGGATGAATTCCTAGTTCTTAATACATGATTTGAGTTTTGTTTCAATTCATCTTGAAGTTTTTCACATGATTATCGTTTGTTTTTTACTAATAGGAATGTTTATTCATTCATGATTGATTGATAGATTGTTTAGAGGCACGCTAAATTGATTTGTTAATTTGATCTAAAGCTAGTAGAAAGTTAGGGATAAGTAATCTTTTCTTTGGGACTCTTTACATAAGTAGCAAACACGAGACCTCGCGGAGGGATTCCGGAGCAATTGTGTGTGAAAACAACGCTAGCAAGTAGACCTTGATCTAAGAGTCCAACTCACTAATATTAACCTAATAAGTTCATAAATCTAATGCGTTTATTTTAAATTACATCTATAGAGTATCTACTACTAGGTGGTTTGGTAAATAGAATCCTAGTCGAGAACTTCCGTATCCTATGATGTTAAGGATTTAGGGTTTAGCACTCCATCTAGGGCCGCTTATTTACCACAGATAATCATGACTAATAACAAGTAGAAAAGAATATAACTTAATTGTTTTGCAAATCTAAGAATGATTCCTTGGTCTTGTCTCTCTTATTGATTTCAACTTATCTTTTTAATTTTTTTTTTTTTTCGCTTTTTTACAACCCCTTTTGTGACAATTTTTACAACTAGAATCTCTTGCTCCTCGGGGAACGAACTTGACTTCCATTATATTATTTTTAATTGAGTGGAATAAGATATTAATTTGATTGCACCTACGACACGCATGGGGCCTTTGCGCCGCTCACGGGGAGCGTTTAATGATTTTAGTTGTTTTTATTTTTCTTTTGGTTTATTCTTGCTTTGTTGGACTATATCGTATCTAACTTGGTTTCGAGAATCTTATTTCAGGTATCTTATTTATGTATGGTGGACAAGAGCAAGCATATTACAACAATCAATACAAATTTTCTAACCTCAACATTATGGCAACCTAACCATCTTAGGATACAATCAAAACCAATCTTTGGCTATGATCAAATTCCTGCGTAACCTTATGGATATTCTCATACATATCAACAACCTTATGACGGGTATGTGTTTGGACAATCACAAGAATGGGAGGATAGTTTTGTTTATCATCAGAAATTCTCTAGTTTTGCAGATAAGATGTTCACATGATTGGGATCTTCAAATAAAGTTGCAAGAATCACTACAAGACCAAAGAACTCCTATGTTTGGGAGGAAAACCACGCGAGACTAAACATTGCTAAAGAAACGAAGAGACATGGATCAATACAAGAGGGGATAGGATAAAGAAGAATTTTGCTATCAAAGCAATAACTATTCTAATGTGCCTATGGTGTGTAGTGAATATTTGATCATTATTATGTTGGAAAAGGCCAACCTTTGAGACTTTTTTAAGACGCTTAGGTGTAGCTATACTTCGAGCCTTGATCTTAATAATGATCAAGCACCTATTCAAAAGGTGTAGCTTGAAGATGATGCATTTAGTGCTTGGAAATTCCTTAGGGAAAGATATGAGTCCGCTAAGTGTATGAGCATTGCAACAATGAGGAAATTATTCCAACTCCGATCATAATAACGCATCCTTCCTCCTATTCAAAAAGGATGGGATTGGGTGTGACTTACCTATTGTTATAAACGTGTAACACCTCACATGAAGATCTTACAATCTATACCGATGAAAATCATTTAGTAAATGGCCCGATTCAGACATGAGAATGTTAAAGAGATGACTGCTAGAGGATGAAACCAAAATTGATTGATTTTGTGGAAGACCCAATTGAACTTGTGAAGGTAGAAAACAACCCACAGCTGCAAGATTCATAAAGGACCACTTATATACAAGAGGTGTTAATTCACATGAATTATCTAAGGATGAAGAGGGATTCGCAAAACAAGAGATTGCAAGGTTTGTCTAACCTTGCCTATTGATTTTCTCCTTCTCTTAATTTGGTTTGAACGTATGTGCTTCAAAGTATTTTTGGATGATTTGTTTCTAAATATCCACCATTGGAAACACTTGATGCTAACACTATGCAGGTCGCCAAGAAGAATACATGGAAGTTCCCATTCTATGTCTTTTTATACACTTCCGAGTGTGGACGAGAATATGTGGGGGAAATTTCTATCGAGCGATAATTTCACTATTATTTTATTGTGCTAATATTTGTATGGAGTTATTGTTTTCAAAACAGGTATTATCGGTGGATCTCAAATTTTCAGATTGTTAGTATATGGGAATGAATCATGCAAGAGCTAAGCGGGCTGCCGACTTTAAAAAGCTTTCACAACGGGAGGCAACCCATAGGTTTTGTATTTTTATCCTTTGCTTTTTGTTATTTCTTTTTCTTGTTCCATATCATGTTAAAATTTCCCACCTGACTTTTTATTAGGGAGGATTCAATTACATTGAGGATAATGTAAGGTTTAATCATGGGGGAGTGGTTAAGCATGTATTTAAAAAAAAAATTAAAATTTTTTTAAAAAAAAAAAGTTTTATATAAAACCTTCAACTTTAGTGATTTTAGAGTCACTTAGCATACTTCTAGGTATGTTTAGAGAGATTTTGACCGACATAATTGAACTACATTCGGATTTCTTGCTTGTTAGAGTGTTAAATAATGGATTTAATCATGGCTTGATGCGATTTGGTGCAGGTAGAAATGCATTATTAGAGTTGTTGATCAATCATTAGTGAGACTACCCGTATTCATATCATGTGAGGCACCACCAGAAATTTTTCCATCTACTAAAGAGCTTTCTTTTTGAGTGTGTCACCGTACGTTAATTCCGGTGTAGAATGGTGAGCTACCCAACCTCCCACCAATAGAAGTACCCACTCTTGATCTCTTGAGTGCTAATTTTGTCAATCATGAGGGTGACATCCATGGATGAAAGCTTCCTTCGTAGTTTGATTTGCAGTTAGCACCATTCTCTCTCGCGACAACAACGGATCCATAGAAACACCATCATCATCAACAAGGAGCGACATCAAAATCTACAAGGAAAGTTGGAAAAAGTTTAAGGTTTACAAGCAACTAATGAGAAAAGAGCAAATTTCAAAATACAAGTAAAGCAACATACAAAGAGCGGATTTTACATATATGTTGAGGGACTTACAATACAATGAGCATAATTATATATCCAAGTATGAAGACTTATTCATAAAAGCTTTAAGAAAATTAAAAGGTGAGAATTGTTGAAGTTTATGATTTCGAGACGATACAAGTTGTGAAGAATCAAGCGGTAAAATACTTCTCCCATCGGCCACGGGGTTTTTTTTTGTATTTTATTCTTTGTTTCTTAATCAAAAAAAAATAAAAAAAATAATAAAAAAATATTTGTTTTGTTAATAAGTCGAAAGGAAAATCTATAAGGAAGTTTCAAGCAACAAGGATTTAAGGTAAAAAGAGTTACAAATTGTTAAGGAATTACTAAGTTCAAAGTTTATCATCAAAAGTTGAAACCAAGACGAAGACCAAGAAGATAAAGACGAAGGAGTGAAGACGCTTCTATTGGATGCCGTGGAGAGGTGTTATCATAATTGGCTGATCGGATGAAGGTGAGTAATTAATCTCATCCTCGATAATAATGGTTGATTTCTTTCAGTAGAGATCGTCGTAAAAATGGTTTTTCAAAATATAAAAGATGTGTTTTTAAAAATATTTCGAAGTTGTCCTTCCCACCATTCAACGTGTTGCAGGAATTCTCTTCATTTTACTCTCGACACATGTGAGAACCATAAAAAGCCATTTTGAGTGCAATTATCATAAAATCCTTTTTGGTGAGGCGTGTCGAGGCGAAATGCTTATTGATCGTTTCTCAAACATGCTTCTCTCATTATGGTGTGGTTATTTCACTCAACATTTAAGAACGAGAATATGTTCTTTAGTATTTCTAACGCCTTATTACTAAAGCATGCAAATAAACCTCTATGTCCTCATAACTTTTGGATGCTTGGGACGCTTGAACTTTTGAAGTTGTAAGTTTTAGTTTGATTTTGCTCGAGGACTAGCAAAGTCTAAGTGTGGGGGAATCGATAGGGTGTAGAATACATCCCATTTACTATCTATTGTTTATGCTTTTGCATATTTTTCTTGTAAATTATGTATTTTACGCTTGTTTTGAGTTTTATAGCTACTTTGGAGTCGCATTTTAGGAAAAGGAATAAGAAATCACCTAATCGAGCAAAAAGGTTAAAATTGTCATTTCATGGGCGATCATTATCCGGAGTCCCTATTAAGGTTAAGGGGCAACTTTTGAGAGAAGTACTAAGGGGCGACCACATGTGTTATAGGGCACCAATTTGGGGTGTTCCTTTAGCCTCACAGAATGGGTATCCTTATCCATCTCCTACTTTTAACCCAACCCAGTTACCGAGAAGATATTCCTCTTCTCATTTTCACCAAATCGAGACTTAAGACAAGAATCGCTTATTTCAAGAACAGATCGAGACGCTCGAACCTCGAGATTGGAGAGAGGAAGATGGTTTACCAAGAACACAGAGAAGAAATCGATGATGAGTCAAGCTGTGGTTCTCTTCTGGACAAGACATGATGAATCCAAGCTCTAATGTAGCCGTGTCTCGTGGTCATGAGGCTGTTAAGAAATTAGGGCTCGATCTGAATCATTGGAACAAGAAATCGTGAGACGGCGATACGCCACGAAGAAGATGGTGCTGTTAATTATGAATTGATAATGATAACCGGCTAGATTCGCATTGAGAATTGGAAATGGATTTGAAATGACGGGTGTTATGAGAAGATGTCGCCCGAGAAATGGGTTTACCAAAGAAACCTAGTTCTCCGTGGTTGGTATTCTGGAGATGGCAGATTTGGTGAAGTGGGATGATTTTCATGGGTTTTGTCCTGGAATGATGAAACCAAATGGAAGCAGAGATGGTTTCAGTGTTCATGGTAGCCATGTTTGAAGAAATGGAAATGGAAGGTGTTACAGCTTCTAGTTTCAATGGGTAAATCGAGTTTCAAGGTGGTAGTGTTGCTTTTATGTTACAGGAATTTGGAATGGTGTTCTAATTGTTAGATGAATGTGTAGGATTGTCACAGGGAAAGAAGGAAACCTGCACTCATCCCTCCGAGAAATGCTAAAGAAACAAAATCAAACTCTCCCGCTCTTTAATTTGCTAGGGTCAACTCCGCTGATGGCCGATCCAACTCAACCCGCTAGACCCGCTAGCCGAGTAAGATGTCACTCCTGGCACGAATCACCATTTGCCTTGACCGTTGACCCGATTGTTTGATCCTTTTGACGTTAGTCCACCTGCGGACTGACGGAATATTTCGTTAATATACCTATGACTGCCAAGAATTCAGTGGACTGATTGTGACTATTCCTACCTATCTTCCCATATAATACAGATTTCCGCGATCAAAATTACTCACATTTTTGTATGGATCTTCTCATGGGTGTGAAGACTTGGGTTTGGAATTGATGGAGAATTTGGCCTAAATTTGGAAAGAGAAGATGGAAGATGTAGAAAGACTTGAATTTGAAAATTGAATTGCTAAAGGAAAAGGATTTTATTCCCTGAAGATTAGGGAGAATATTGAAGCCTATAAATAGAGAAGTTTTATATATATCTTTACACACATCTCTCTACACACACAACACTTGTGTTTTTGCTTTCAATTCTTCTTCTTAATTATTTGTGTGAACTTGAAAATTCTCCTTTTAATTATTATTTGTGTGAATTTCAAAACATGAGTAGCTAATTTTATTATTGATTGAGGATGAATTAACCAGTTCTTAATACATGATTTGAAAGTTTTGTTTTCAATTCTATCTTGAAGTTTTTCAACATGATTATCGCTTGTTTTTACTAATAGGAATAAGTTTATTCATTCATGATTGATTGATAGATTGTTTAGAGTGCACGCTAAATTGATTTGTTAATTTGATCTAAAGCTAGTGAAAAGTTGGGGTGGGATAAGTAATCTTTTCTTGACCTTTACATAAGTAGCAAACACTTGAGACCTTGAGGGATTCCGTGAAGAATTGTGTGTGAAAACAATTAGCAAGTAGACCTTGATCTAAGAGTCCAACTACTAATATTAACCTAATAAGTTCATAAATCTTAATGCGTTTATTTAAATTACATCTAGAGTGATCTACCAGTGGTTTGCAACAGAATCCGGTAGTCGAGAACTCTCGTATCCCGGTGATACAAGGGATTTAGGGGTTTAGCACTGACGAATGCATTACCTACCACAGATAATCAGACTAAAACAAGTAGAAAAGAAATAACTTTAATCATTGTTTTGCAACGAAGAATGATTCCTCGTCTTGTCTCTCTTATTGATTTCAACTTTATCTTTTAATTTTTGCTTTTTTTTTTTGCTTTTACAACCC